>ML787644.1:311371-333638 GCA_009831015.1 Picea engelmannii | reverse complement strand
GAGACCACGATGGCTGAAGAAAGGTGGTGGAAGGGACCTGGAATGGTGGCGTTAACTTCCACCGAAACCAATACTGTATTTGGACTTCATTGGCCCAGAGAACCAAGAGGGACTCGGTGGCCCGAAATAAATGAATCACAGATTGGTAGGTAGAGGGATTCTCATTAGTATTGAGGGATGGAGGTGAACCGCCCATCTACAGAGTCCTCAGACCTAACCTCCATGGGGAAATTCATGCCACACGCAACCTCACCAGAAAATAAAAGGCTGGTAAAAAGGTGTGGAAGGGGGCTGATGCGAGGGGGGGGATCGAAGAGAGAAGATCAGAGGAACTCTGGAAAATATACAGAGAGTGAGTGATAGTAGAGAAGAAGGAGAGTAACCTTCATTCTCAATCATTGATGAACCGACACTTGGTCTCGTAGCATCGTGGTCTCAACTTGGGGGTGGCTAGTGGTAAATCCCTTCGGAATCGCTAAGCCTATGGTTGGGTGGAAGCGAGCACTGCTCTCAGCAGTTGCAATCACACCTGGTGTTATTGTTTATAAATGTTTTATATCTTGCATCTTGAAATTCATGTTCCGATGTGTATGCTCATGGTTTGTGCAATTATGATTGTATTTTGTATAATAATGTCTGTGTGGTGGGTTTTCATAAAAAATGGTGGTTGCTTGCATATAATTATAATGACTCCACATGAATTACGTTTATATATATATAATCACTGAACTAACTCAGTTTTCAAGTCTGTGTTCAGGAAATTTATTCCCTTATTCACCTCAAGTAATGTCGTCGATAGATATCCCCACAGGAACGCCTCATTTTGGGAGAGTTCCCTCACTTTCTAGAGCCGGGGTAAGCTTCTGGTATGAGACCACCGTCGTAGCAAACCCTCGAGGTTGTTTACTATTTAGTCACAGGAGTTAATAGCTCGAAGACCTTTGGAGACCTCCCAGTTGAGCTTTCAAACCTGGCAAAATTTACCAAGAACCTGAAAGAGGATTTGATGGCGTAAGTCTTAGAAACCCTGCACGAGAGAGAGTGTCTCTTTTAAATCATGATATTTCGTTGTTTCGGCACCCGGGGTATCCAAGTGCGAGTTCTCTTGTACTCACAAGTCCTAAAACCTCGATTTGCGAAATCCTGAAATGGCAGAGTGTGGATAAGTATCGATTGACAGACGAGATCCTGTCGGAAGATCTAAGGTCAGTCGCGATCGTTAGATTAGAATAAGAAATGAGGGTGTTAATGCCTCAACCCCTCTTTCCTTTTTTCTTCGTAAGTAGCGATGAAATTAGGATCGTAGATCCCAAGGTCCGTGGGAGTACCTGGACCATCCATTTATAGAGACACGTGGCTACCAGTAAGCGTTTCGGTGTTTCAGTACCTGGCAAAACAAAGGGAAAGAACCCTGGTCATCGCAAGTCGCCAAACCCCGATAATCGAAACCTCGAAATAGTTAAGGAGTGGATGAGGTGGGATAGTTCGACATTTCAGTACTCGGGATACCTAAGTGCGAGTCCCTTTATACTCGCAAGTCCCGATGATCCAGATTTTATGAGAAGAATGAAATGAATACAGATTATTAATAGGTGCTTAAAAAAAAATAATAGAGATACAATAAAATTGGTTTTCTATTCAATAATGAAATAAGCGGAAACTGTAAAATGCAATGGAAACAAGCTTGCAGGAATGGCGGCGGCTTATCTCTGAGAAGAGATGTGATGGCTGCGCTCATTCACAAGAAGATCATTACAATGAGGCTCTGAAGGAATTTTTACAATAAACATGAATGCTAAAATTCCTAGACATCCAAAAACCTAACCCTAGGAGATGAAGCGTCAAAAGTCATGTGGGCCCTGTTTGGGTAAGTTAGTGCATCAACTTCCCGGAGTCGTAACTTTTGCATACGATCTCCGTTTTAGGCGCATGATAGCTCATTGGAAAGGTATCGTAGAGGAGATTTATTTTGGGTCATCAATGATTCCATAGGCTATCATTAAGAAACTCGATCCTAAAAAAACTTCATTTAGGCCCTCAAAATGGCCCTGAAACTTAAAACCTGCTAAAAATAGTAAGTTGCTAAAATTGCCATAAAACATTTTGAGCCAGTTGGAAAAGGTGGGTGGCCATCGATAGCCATATGGATCGATCATACCTCCTTAGGAATCAATGGTATCCATTGCATTGACGTCCCCCATCAGATGAGGAAATTTCTGTTGAATCTGGCCCCGGGTGAGCCACTTGCCTTGGTGCAGGAGCTGCCCTGCTTTGACGACTCGATAAAGCTTGATATTTTGTTGTCAAGTGCCCTTGATATATGTGTTCACAATATGGTCATTTCATGCCTATTGTATGTATTCAGGGTTGAGCTCATTTGGTTTTAGTTGTTCTGCTACTGCTGAGGTGTCCAATAATGGTGGAAAATAAGGGCGAAGGAGATCCACGTTGAACACTGGGTGCAGGCCAAGGAAAGGAGGAATGTTGAGCTGAAAAGAATTATCCCCCATGGCCTTGGTGATGGTGTATGGCTGATAATGGAGTGGGTGAAGCTTCCGATGGGGTCCTGTAAGGTGTTCCTTCTGTAAGTGCAACCAAACTTTGTCGTCCACCTGAAACTTATGTGGCACCCGATGTTGATCATGGCATTCTTTGTACTTGTCATTGGACTTCTGTAGGATATCCTGAACCTGTTGGTGGATGTGTTGGATCCACTCAATGAAGCGGGTGGATTTTTCATCTTCATTTGGAGCAGGAGGTGAGTCAGTCGATGTGACCGCAAGGGGAAGTGCAACATATATGGGACCCAATTTTTGGAATCCCAACCCCACTTGAAAGGGGTTGTGGCCGGTTGAGCTATGCAGGGCTCAGTTGTAGCTATGTTGGACATAGGGAAGACTCTCATCCCATGTGTGAGGGTGCTATGAATTATACATCTGGAGGATATGCACAATCATTCAATTTACGACCTCGGTTTGGCCATCTGTTTGCAGGTGGAAAGATGTGGATTTGGTGAGCCTAGTGTCCAGTAGTGACCAGAGGCTTGACCAGAATGTGCTGAGAAATAGAATATCCTGATCTGAGACAATGGTTTGTGGGATTCCAAAATGTACCCAGACTCATTCAAAGAAGAGCTTGGCAGTGGCCTCTGTCGTGATGTTCTTCTTCCAGGCAACCAAAATCTCCATCTTAGAAAAGCGATAAACAACCACAAAAACAAAGTCATTTCCCCGCTTGGTGGATGGGAGGCCCAACATGTAGTCCATTGAGATGGATTCCCATGGCCTGTAAAGAGTAGGAAGAGGGGTGTACAGGCCCTGTTTCTTAGTGGTTGGTTTGGCAATCACACAGGTAGTGCAGGAACTGATATACTTGTTGACCTCCTGCCGAAGTTTCAGCCAGTAGAAATGTTTCTGTAGCATCGCCACTATCTTTTCGATGCCGAAGTGTCTTGCCACCCGACTGTAGTGGGATTCCCAGATCAACTTCACTTGCTCACTTGATGGAACACAAATATGGCCTAGACGACACAACAACCCATCCTAAATATGGAAATTATCAACAACTGCGTCTGCCCCCAACATTTGGTAGGTGGTGGTGAAGTCTGGGTCTATCTCGTAGAGTTGGGTCCATCCAGAGGTCTCATGGCTGTAAGAGTCTAGCACCGTGGTGAGTGTCACGACTCGCAGTCTGCTGAGGAAATCAACAATGCGATTGGTGCTTCCTATTTTGTACTTGATGTTGTGGTGGAATTGTTGCATGTATGTGGACCACTTTTGATGGCAATCATTCTGGAATTTTCCTTGTGTCTGCATGAACTGCAATGGCTTATGATCAGTGTGGATGACAGTCTCCTTCCCAAGAGTGTAGTGTCTCCGTTGGCGGAAGGCTTGCACAATGGAGTAAATTTCTTTGTCGTAAGTAGGGTACTTACGAACAACATCTGATAATATCTCACTATGATAGGCCATGAGGTGGCCATGCTGAGTGAGAATGGAACCCATAGCATAGTTGGAAGCATCTGTGTCAATCTCAAAGGGTTGTTGTAGGTCTGGGAGGGAAAGTACTGAGGCTGAGCATAAGTGTTGCTTCAAATCATCGAACTCTTTTTGTTGGGGCTGCCCCCATGCAAATTTATCCTTACCACCACCCCTAGTTTTTTGGCTGAGGACCCATGCAATATGGGAGAATCCCAACACAAACCTACAGTAGAAATTGGCAAGGCCCAAGAAGCTCCGTAGCTCGGTGAGTGTGGTTGGGGCTGGCCAGTCATGGATGACTTGTATCTTGGCTAGATCCACATGTATGCCATGCTAATCAATGATGTAGCCTAGGTAATGGACCCTGTCCATGCCGAAGGATCATTTTTCCAAGTTGGCATATAGCTTGTGCTATCGTAGGGTGTGCAGAACCTGCTGAATATGCTGCAAGTGTTCGACCCAAGTCTTGCTATAAATGAGAATTTCATCAAGGTAAACCACTACAAAATTATTGGTGAATGGTCGTAGGATATTATCCATCAACCTCATGAAAGTGGCTAGCATGTTTGTCAAACCAAAGGGCATGACCAACCATTCAAAAAGGCCTTCCTTTGACTTGAAGGCAATCTTCCATACATCTATCTGTTCTATCGGGACCTGGTGGTAGACATACTTTAGACCAATCTTACTGAAGTATTTGGCCCCCGTGAGTTGATCAAAGAGGTCATAAATTCGGAGAATCAGGTACTGGTTTCTGACTGTGATTTTATTTAGAGCCCGGTAATCAATGCAGAGTTGCCAGGTTCCATCTTTCTTCTGTACCAGAACAATTGGGCTCTCGCAAGGTGATGAGATGGGATGGATGTGCCCCTTGTGGAGAAGCTCTTGGATCTTTCGTTTGATCTCCTCATTCTCTAACAGAGAGCGATGATAGACTGGCCCATTTGGAAGTGGTGCGTCGGGGGTCAGATCGATGGGGTGCTTGGCCTGGCAGTGCAGAGGTACCCCGGTAGGTGAGGAGAAGATATCTGAGTATGCTTCCACGACCTTGTCTACTTGCTTCTGTTGTGTGGAGAGGTCGACCGTAGAGACCCTGGATGTTGCTGTGATCTTTCACTTATTCTGAGAGCGAATCACGAAGAAGAAAAAATTCCCCGTCTGAGAGATGACCTTCCTGCATTGCTCAGCAGAGATCAAGGAAATAGCACTAGGTGGGACTGCCTCAAGTATCCTGTACAATTTCCTGTTCAAAGTAATAATAACACTATGAGGCCTAGACTCATATACAACATGACGTTTCCATAAATAAGGTTGGCCCAAAAGAAAATCACAAACTTCAAGAGGAGAAACATCACACAATACCTCATCTTTGAAGGGCTTGATGCCATATGGAAATCGACACTATTGGTTGATGCGAAGATCGCTTCCTTGGCGGAGCCATCCAATGGTGTAGTGTTGTGGGTGCAGCATTGTCGACAGGGCCAGTCACTTGATGACCTCTGCTGAGATGAGGTTCTTCTGGCTCCCGCTATCAACGATGAAGTGCAACAGGGTTCCTTTTACCCACATCTCTGAATGGAAGAGGTGCTCTCCTTCTTCTGGATCGTCTGGTTCACTAGGCTGGAGCTTGGTGGTAGCAACGGTGGCATTGGGTTCCATGTCAATGATCCATATTCCCCTTTTTTGTTCTGTCTCAGAGTCAGAATCCACATCTGATTCAGAGGGTTTTACTTTGGCCACCAACGACTGCTTTGAGTGGCAATCAACAGTGTTATGCCAAGGGCTCTTATGGAATTCGCAAGACTTCTCAATATCTTTCTTTTTCTTTTCGGTGTCCTTCTTTGCTTGTGGCTTGGACTGGTTGTCCTGATACTGTCCATATTTTCTCTATCCTTTATTTTGTGGGTAGGTGCTTCCCTTTATTGGATTTTGTTGTTAGGGGTTCCCACGCCCAAATTGCGACGTCTTTTGTTTGAGCTTCTGCTCAATTTTGACGACATATCGGTAGGCCGCACCCAAGGATGAGATGTCCAGAAATTCCATTTCAGTCTAGATGTATCTATGCAGAGCACCACAGTACTTGATCACCAAATGTCTCTCTAAATATTTGATGCCCATCTTGGTGCACAAGGTATGGAAGATATTTGTGAAATCTGACATTGCTTGGTCCCTTTCTTGCCGCAATGTAGTCCATTTGGTATACAGGTTGTCATAACTTTCGACAAGGTAGTATTGTTCCTTAATAGCATTACTGAAGGATTCCTAGGTGGCTGTGACTAAAAATAATGAGGGTTCCTCTGTTTCCTTTTGCTCACAGAAAGTTTCCCACCAATCTTTGACATGGGGAACGACTTTGAGGAGCACAAAAGTAATCTTTTTTTTATCCGAAAATTTATGGACAGAAAAATACCCTTCTAGTAGATTCAACCATTTGTCTATAGCATCTGTGTCTATGTGACCTTCAAATATAGGAATATCAAATTTTATTTGTACCTTGAAGGGGGCGGCACCTCCGCTCGAAGAAGATGTGTCTCCTGTTGGTAGTCGTCAAAGGATTTGTGCGAAACTATCCATCATCTCGTTCCTCTGTTGCGTGAGGGCTTCCTCAATCAATAGTTTGAAAGGATCTCATGTCCCGTCATCTTTATTTTCTCCTACCATGAGAGGTTGCTTGGGTGTGCGAGAGTTTTTTTCCTCAAGAGAAACAAGCTCGAGACCCAACTCTTTGTACTCTGACCTCATTAGGGACATGCATTAAGATGACAAGGAGCAGACCGCTCTGATACCAATGATCCGGATTTTATGAGCAGAAAAAAATGAATATAGATTATTAACAAGTTCTTAACACAAAATAACAGAGATACAGTAAAAATGGTTTTCTATTCAATAAAGAAATAAGCAGAAACTGTAAAATGCAACGGAAATAAGCTTGGAGGAATGGTGGCGGCTTATCTCTGAGAAGACATGTGACGGTTGCACTCATTCGCAAGAAGATAATTACAATGAGGCTCTGAAGGCCTTTTTAGAATAAACAGGAATGCCAAAATTCCTAGACATCCAAAAACCTAACCCTAGGAGATGAAGCGTCAAAAGTCATGTGGGTCCCGTTTGGGTAAGTTAGTGCATCAACTTCCCGGGGTCGTATATCCGTTTTAGGTGCATGATAGCTCATTGGAAAGGTATTATTGAGGAGATTCATTTTGGGGCCTTAATCATGCCATAGGCTATCATTGAGAAACTTGATCCTTAAAAACCTTAATTTAGGCACTCAAAATGGCCCCGAAACTTAAAACCTGCTAAAAATAGTAAGTTGCCAAAATTGCGAAAAAACTATTTTGAGCCAAATGGAAAAGGTGGGTTGCCACTGATAGCCATATGGATCACCTGAATCCATGATATGTGAAATTACGAAAGGAGAAACCCTGAAATAGATGAAATAGATGCACAGGTTTAAGAGTCGGTATTTCAGAGTTTCAGCTCTCCGAAGGTCTAGGTGTGAGATCCTTTGTCTACGCACATCGCGAAACTTTGATTCACGAAACCCTGAATTTGGTCAAGGGTATGGTGAAAGAGTGTGTCCATATTTTCAGCATTTCAGTTCCCGAAAGACCCAAGGGTAAGATTCTCATGTCATCACACATTGCAAAATCTTGATGTATGAGAACCCAAAAAGGTCTAGCGTGGGTAAGCCTTGGTGTGTCAGTGTTTCGACAACCGGGAAACCCAAGGGTCAGTACTCTTGTATTCGTAAGTCCCAAAATCTTGACTTGTGGAGTCCCAAAAAGATAGAAGTGGAGAAGTTATTTATACTTTGGTATTCTGGCACCCGGGGTAGCTAAGCATGGGCCCCATGTAACCGCCAGTCCCGAAAACCCGAATCGTGAAACCTTGAAATAATAACAGAGTGGATTAGACATGGTGATTTGGAGTTTTGGCTCCCAGGAAAACTAGGTGCGAGACCTCCTATCGTTGCATGTCCCTAAATCCCGATGGAGGAAACCCTGAAACAATGAAGCATGTTTAAAGTTGGTGGTTCAGAGTTTCAGCTCCTGGGAAACCCAGGTGCGAGACCTCCTGTCATCGCATACCCCAAAGTTCTGATATGAGAAATCCCGAAGTGTAAAGTACCTAGACTTAACCTGGGTCGTTGTTAATTTCGTTAAGAGGTCAGATCCATTTTCGGGTTTTAGCCCTTTGAAATACAAGAAGAAATACATGTATCGTGATTTCCCAAACCAAAAAAGCCAATGCACACTTACTTGATAAGATTTGTGGTCCTAGCCTTCGATCACATGCATATGAATAAGGCATGGCAAGGCCTGTACCTAGCCTGTAGGGATCTGCGGAACTCTGTCCCTGTGAGAAAAGAAGAAAAATGCCAAAAAATTATGAATCCATAGTGGGTGTGTGACACCAACTTTGAATAGTTTCCTAGCTTAGAGAGCTTCTCCTTGCTTTGAATTTCAAATATACGTGGTCCTCGACTTGAAGTTCCTGGTGTCTCCTTTTCAAATATGCGTAACTTTTCTGTCTGTCTAGTTCCTCTTTTAAATTTTGTTGTACCTTTCTTACCATTCTCTCCATTTCCTAGAGCATTTATGGTCCCATCATAAGTCTGTCAACGGGATTATCCCATCTAATCAGAGTTGAACATTTTCTATCATACAATACTTCGAAGGGACTCATCTTAGCTAACGTATAATATCCATTATTGTATGCAAATTCCACTAAGTGTAGGTATTCCTCCCACTTAGTTGTTTTCGTTATTACATACATTTGTAACATGTCTTCCACAATCTGATTCGTTCGTTCAGTTTTCCCATCTAGTTATGGATGATAGCTTGTGCTGAAATTCAGGTTAGTATCCAACCATGCAAAATAATTCTTTCCAAAACGTTGATGTAAACTTGACATCTCTATCCGAAATCACCATTTTTGGAATTCCATGCAATCTAAATATTTCCTTTATATATATTTTAGACATATTAATTTCTTTATAAGTAGATTTCACAGGTATAAAATGTGTAAAATTGCTAAGTTTATCAATCACTACCATAATCAAGTCATTTTCCTTTTTAGTTTTAGGAAAACTTGTGATGAAGTCCAGCGAGATAATATCCCACTTTCATTCAGGTATAGGTAGAGGCTGTAGCAGGTCAGCTGAATGTTGATGTTCAACCTTCACCTGTTGTCAATCTAGGCATTTAGATAAGTATTCAGTTGTCCAAATTTTCATGTTAGGCCAATAAAATAATTTTCCCAAAGATGTTATCATTTTTTGGTATCCTGGATGACCAGAATATGGATTTTTGTGCAATTCCTCCAGAATTGTTAACTTTAAATCAATCGAATTTGGTATGTTCAGCCTGTTTTTGAACCTTAGAAGTCAATTTTTATCCAAAATCAGATCTATTTTGTCCAATTTGTTTTGCATTTCCTTGTAAATCTGCTATTGTTTTGATGTATTTTTCATCATTACAATGTGTTGATTTTATTCTTTGTTCAATGTTGTTTTCTACTTTTCTAACACTTATCTCAAAAAGTCCCTTAGTCCTTCAGCTTAGGGAATCTGCAACTTTGATGTGTCTTACTTCAAAATCAAATTCATTCAAGAATGCCAACCACCTTTCTTGCCTTGCTAACGCAAACGCACTACCCAGGGCACGTCCGCTCCCACAGGGCCTTCTCTTCCTTAGGCCCGAAGAGCTAAAATGCTCTTCAAATCCCTTATCGAGACTTTCCAACACCCACAGGACTCTCCTTATGATCTCCCTTTGTTCTATCGAGAAATTGGACCTCACAAGATCGCGAGTCTTGAAATCATGGGATCAGTCCTTACAAATCCCCGAACCCCGATGAATATCCACCCATGTATTCCTTGCTCTTGTCGGGAATTCTCCCATCGGGAAATCACCACTTGCGCTGTCGTAGACAACTTGCCTCGCAAATCCCTGACTCCCGATGACCTGTCAGTCAACGCTAACCTTATCCCAATTGATCGGGACCTTGGCTCTATCGCGACTTTTCTACTCGCGACCTTCAACACTCAGTTCTCCAACTCCCGAGTCCTGATGTGCCGAGACACCGGTACCCTCCTGTCGCGCTTTCGCAACCTCACATCCTCGCAACTTTTAATGCAATTCCTTGTAGCTCCAACTCACAAACCTCCGAGTTCATGATATACCAATGCCACTTGGCATTGGCTCCTTGTGAGGGTTGAACTTCCGACACTTGTCCTCCACTACGTCCTTAACCCCGTCGGGAAATCACGTATCGGGATATCACGATTCCTGTTGTCATGTGCACGGGACTTTCAATTCCCCGATCCCCAACTTTGCAGGATCTCCTACCACGTGTCCCTGCTGTTGGATGACTCTGATCCTATCGGGAAATTGCGGATCGCGATTCCCTGATGCAACGATTCTACACTCCTGAAATCCCCGATGGGTAAAATCCTGATGCCTCACCAGAATGCTGACGCATGTCCTACCGAAATCAACAACTAGGATCCTTTCTCGGGATTTCGAGAACCACAAGGTCTCAATTCTCTAGCTTAACAAAACCCCGATGACTCTGATATCCCGATGAATCCTCCAGGACTCCTCATCTGCATACTAGGAATTAAACCCTGCGCAACTTTCCCGAGATCTAACGGCTGACAGGATTTCACAATTTTCCTCTGCAAATCCTTACTGTTGATTTCTCCTCCTTGAAGATTTCTTGAGAATGGCTAAGTGTTCCTTTTCAGAACTTGCTCTCCAATGCCTGGGCTTACAACTCTTGCTTGAACCTTCTATAGCATGAACCTCCTGTGCCCTCCTTTAATGATATCACGAAGGTTCTATACCTCCTGAGCGTTTCCTCTCTGATTCTTTCAGAGGAACTTGCACGCACTCCTTGCGTTCAACATTCAACAACTTGCCAAGTATTGAATCCTTTCGAATCTGCGCACTCCTGCAGCAACAGTCTTCGATATCCTTTGCTCAAATTTACAACTGAGACTTCTTCTTTAGCCTGCACACTCCTTGCACGGCTTCAACAACCCAAATCCACTTCTGGGTGAATGAGAACAAAAGTTAAACTCCCTGAGCCTTCATCAACGCACCCCTTGTGGATGATTTTCGACTGCACACCTTGCAGGAATCTCCTGGATCAGATAGAGAAACAATTGAACTTCACTCTCTCTCCCTTTCAGAATTCAGTTTGAAACACGAAATCACATGCACATCATATACAAAGCAAATGCATAACAAGAAAGAAAACATTCATGAGCATAACATCAATACACAGAGAAAACACTACAAACCATGAGCTTGAATCAAAGCTTCCTTCTATTAATTCAAATGCCTGTACATGGGTGTTCTTCATACAATATTCTCGGCTTGCTCTTCTCTTCTCCTGAATGCTTCCACTATTATTCACTACTATTTTTTGTTACAATGGTACAATGAGGGTGTCTATATCCATTTTCCCTCTCGGACTCTAAACTATCAAATCTAGACTTAAAATCCTATCTACCAGCATTAAATCTATTAAATGTTGACTATCTACCAAAGGACGAGAGCTTAAAGGCTCAAGGTCCAATACAATATACAAATGTGCCTTCATAAATGGTTCATTAAAGAGTTGCACTACAATCCCAAAGCACTTCAAAAATTTGGGTTTGTTTATCCAGCTAATCTCTGCTTGATGTGTTGGCTCGCTTGATGAGTTGGCGATGCTCCTGCATCATACTCCTCTTCTTGAAAACTTTCATGGGCTCCTGTCCATGAGCTCCTGCACGGTCTTTCCATGCTTTTGTATATCTTCTTCAATCTCCCAGCTGACATCTTCCACTGGGTGGTTTTTCCATTTGACCAGATACTCGAAGTATTGCTTTCGCCTGGTCTTTTTGCTCACTCTCTTGTCAAGTATACACTCCATCTGTGGCTTCTCTACAATCAGCATATGCTTCTACCACTGGACCTCTGGTTGTTCATCACCTCCAGATCCTACTTCCCCAGCCTTATATGGATATAAGTCTGATACATTAAATGTCAGAGATATTCCGATCTCACCTGGAAACTCAATTTCATAAGCATTTTCTCCCAATTTATTTAGGACTCTGCATGGTCCAATTTTATTCATTTTCATCTTGTTGTATGTTCCTCTTGGGAAACTTTCATTCCTCAAATGTTCCAGAACTAGATCACCAACCTCGAACTAAATTTGTCTCCGATGCTAATCCGCTCTGCGCTTATATTCCTGGTTTGATTCCAGCAATCACTCCTTCACCCTGCTATGAAGTTCTTCCATCGCCTCTGCGGATTGTTCAGCGCTTGCGCTCTTAGTTATTATCTGTTCTGAATCCTTCAGTTCAGAAACTCCTCTTGGTTGGCTGCCATATACAATCTCAAATGGGCTTTTTCCTGTGCTTCTGTTCACTGATTCGTTGTATGCAAACTCTGCCTGTGGCAACACATTGTTCCAACTGTTGTGGTGCTCTATCACCAAGCTTCTTAATAAGTCTCCAAGACTTCTATTTACCACCTCTGTTTGCCCATCCATCTGAGGATGATATGCAGAACTAAACATCAAGTTAATTCTCATCTTCTTCTAGAGTGTCCTCCAGAAATGTCCAATGAATTTCGTATCCCTATCCGATACTATGCTTCTGGGTAACCCGTGAAGTCTAATGACCTCCTTGAAGAACAAATTTGTGATATGAGTCGCATCATTGGTATTCTGACATGGGATAAAATGTGCCATTTTGGAAAACTTGTCAACCACCACAAAGATCGAATCATGTCCTCTTTGCGTCCTAGGCAATCCCAATATGAAATCCATGTTGATTTCATCCCACGGCCTCTCGGGTATGGGTAATGATTGATAGAATCCTGCATTCTGCCTCCTACCCTTCGAATGCTGGAAAATTCTACATCTGTCGACAAACTTCTTGACTTCCGACCGCATCCCTGGCCAAAAGTATGCTTCGCTTAGCTTTGCAAATGTCTTTTCATGGCCAAAATGCCCTGCTAATCCACCACTGTGCTTCTCCTTTAACAGATTCTCCCTCATGGAGCAATTCATAATACACAGCTGATTTCCTCTGAACAATAGTCCATTTTGGATCATGTAATCTATCCATGGGCTTCTATCTCTGAGAACTGGATTCTTAGGTTCTTCATATGCCTCTGCAATATCTGCATCACCTGCATAAATGTCCTTAAGATTTTCAAAACCCGATATTTTTACTTGGAACTCCTGCAACAACAAACACTTCTTGCTCAAAGCATCAACCACTTTGTTAGCAGTACCTGAAATGTGTTTAATTACAAATGTAAAATTCTACATATACTCTACCCATTTAGCATGTTTCTGATTCAACTTCTCTTGTTGAGTCACAAACTGCAATGCATGATTATCACTATACAAAACAAATTCTTTTGGGATCAATTAATGCCTCCATTTCTTCAATGCCTGTATGATAACATAAAATTCTTTGTCATATGTGAAGTACTTCACTTTTTCCTCATACAGATTCTCACTTAAATATGCAATTGGTGTGTCCTCCTGGCTCAAGGCTGCTCCTATGGCAAAGCCACTTGCATCACATTTCACCTGGAACACCTTCGTAAAATCTGGCAACACCAAAACTGGCTATTTCGTGATCTTTTGTTTCAACAGGTTGAAACTCTTTTCTGCCTCTTCAGTCCAATGAAAAGATTTATGTCTTTTCCTGACTGCGTCCATCATTACTGCGCTAATTCCACTAAAATTCCTGATGAATTTTCAGTAGAAACTAGCCAGTCCATGAAAACTTCTCACCTCGAAAATATTTCTCGGTGATGGCTAATTTTTAATTACCTCCACTTTACTTGGATCCATATTTAATTCATTCGCCAATATGACAAATCCCAAGTAAATGAGTTCTATCTTCATAAATGAATATTTCCTCATGTTGATCAACAACTTCTCCTGCTGTAGCTTCTTCATTACTGCAGCTAAATGCTTCAGATGTTCTTATTTTGTTTTACTGAAAATCAACATGTCATCTAGATAAACAATGACAAACTTACCAATGAATTCCCTTAGCACTTCATTCATCAACCTCATGAAGGTACTCGGTGCATTCGTCAAGCCAAACGACATGAATAGCCATTCATACAACCCTTCATTGGTTTTGAAGGCTATCTTCCATTCATCGCCTTCCCTCATGTGAATTTGATGGTATCCACTTTTCAAATCAACCTTTGAAAAAAATTTGGCTCCACTTAAACAGTCCATCAAGTTATCCATCCATGGCAATGGAAACCTGTACCTAATGGTTATCTTGTTAATGGCTCTGGAATCAGTGCACATTCTCCAACCTCCATCTTTCTTTGGACTTAGTACCATTGGAATGACACACAAACTTAAACTTTCCCTGATCAGTCCTTTATCCAACAGTTCCTATACCTGCCTTTTGAATTCTTCATTTTCCTGCGGCGTCAACCTGTACGTAGCTTTTTTCGGCAAACTGGCTCCTGGTATGAGGTCTATATGATGACTTACACTCCTCATCGGTGGTAATGAATGAGGTAATTCATATACCACAACGTCAGCGAACACTTCCAGCAGTTCTTGAATTTCTTCTGGAAAATCATCCACTCTTGTGCTGGTCAAAACAATTTTTGGTTTCCGGATGACAAAGAATTGTGTATCTTCCTTCTTCTTTACTTCTGCCAGAAGTTCCTTCCCACTCATGAGAAGTATAGTATTTCTCGATTCTAGTTTTACTTCATTATCTTTAATTGGAAGTAGCATATGTGTTCTTCCATTCTTCTCCAAAGTATACGTATTCATCTTCCCATCATGAATTACGTTCCTGTCATATTGCCATGGTCTGCCTAGCAATAAATGACATACATCCATAGGAATAACATCACAGAGTATTTTATCATTATATCCTCCTATCTTGATGTCAACTAAGCACTGTTTAGTGACATTTACCTGATGTCCCTTCTGTAGCCATGAAACTTTGTATGGGCTCGGGTGATCAGTTATCTCCAACTCCAGCTTTTCTACCATCTCGGTTGAAACGAGATTGTCTGTGCTACCATTGTCCACGATAACCTTGCATTTCCTGTCTTTGGTCTTGCATGTGGTTCTGAAAAGTCTGTTTCTTTAAGCGGTGTCCTGCACCTCCTTCTCAAGTGTTAAGAGAACCTTACACATCATCAATGACCTTCCGTCTTCTGTGTCTTCTGCCTCATCATCTCGCCTCTGTGCCTCGGCAATGTGAGCTTCTCCTCCATCCTTCTTCCTATATGGACAGTCAACTGCCTTGTGTCCATTCTTTCCACACGTGAAGCATGTGATGACTCCACCTCTACCTCTTCCTCTACCTCTAGTACGAGGAAATGTGTTATTATCAGTGTATCCTCCACCCTGTTCTGTATGATGCCTTCGTTGTTCAACGTGTTGTGCTTGCTGTGAAATTCCACCTCTTTATATTATAGTCTGAGGCTTTTTCTAGTCGTCCTTGGATTTCTGGAACCTATCTTGGGCAACTGACTTACCTTTTGGCTGGCTCCTACCTTGGCCTCACTGTCCTGGCTTACGGCTCAGCTTCTCTTCAGCTTTCAATGCCATCTGATACGCATCCTCCACCATTCTGATGATTTTCATACTCATCTCATCCTGGATATCGTATCTCATGCCATTCATATACCTGGCAACTTTTTCATCATCGCTCTCCCGATGGCCTGCTCTGATATTTATCTTGTAGAATTCCTCGGTATACTCCTTCACTGTCATCAACTTTTGTCTCAGGTTCTGCATTCTCCTGAATAGTGTGATTTGATAATCCCTTGGGATGAACTTTGCCTTCATATTCACAATCATTCGATCCCATCTTTTAATCTTTTTCTTTCCTTTGTTGTGTCTATCTACTTGAAGCTCGTCCCACCATAATGTTGCATGTCCCTTCAATCGTATGACAACATGCCTGACCTTCTTATCCTCTTCGATATCCTCATAATCGAAGTAGGTGTCAAGAGCTCTAATCAAATCTAGAAGCTCTTCTGCATCCAGACTCCCTTCATAAGATGGAATGTCCATATTTATTTTTGAACTCATCCAGGCGATAGCCTTAATTAATCGCTCATTGGCTGCATCTTTGGCTGCAACTTCTCCTTATTGTTCAACTTCAACTTTTCCTTCGGAGTCACTCAGATCTCCAGCACTGGTTGTGCGTCTCTACATTGCTTCCATATCTTCTAGTCTCGCTCGAAGATCACATATCTTCCTCTCCATTTCTGGATTCTGTGCTTGTCTCTGTCTTCCTCTATGGTTCCCCCTATCCTCTAGATCGAGTGATTGTCTTTCTCTCCTCGGCAGCATGGTGAAATTATCTCTTCTCCTCTACTACAAAAAACAAAGAAATTTTCTCACTCTGATACCACTCTGACGCAAATGCGCTACCCAGGGCACGTCCTCTCCCACAGGACCTTCTCTTCCTTAGGCCCGAAGAGCTAAAATTCTCTTCAAATCCCTTATCGGGACTTTCCAACACCCATAGGACTGTCCTTATGATCTCCCTTTGTTCTATCGGGAAATCGGACCTCGCAAGATCATCATTCCTGAACTCAAGGGATCGGTCCTTACAAATCCCCAAACCCTGATGAATATCCACCCACGTATTCCTTCCTCTTGTCGGGAATTCTCCCGTCGGGAAATCACCACTTGTGCTGTCGTAGACAACTTGCCTCGCAAATCCCTGACTCCCGATGACCTGTCAGTCAACGGTGACCTTATCCCAATTGATCGGGACTTTGGCTCTATCGCGACTTTGCTACTCACGACCTCTAGCACTCGGTTCTCCAACTCCTGAGTCCCAATGTGCCGAGACGTCGGTACCCTCCTGTCGTGCTTTCGCAACCTCGCGTCCTCGCAACTTTTAATGCAATTCATTGCAGCTCCAACTCACGAACCTACGAGTTCGCGATATGCCGATGCCACTTGGTGTTGGCTCCCTATGAGGGTTGACCTTTCGACACCTGTCCTCCACTATGTCCTTAACCCTGTCGGGAAATCATGTATTGGGATATCGCGATTCTCGTTGTCATGTGCATGGGACTTTCAATTCCCCAATCCCCGACTCTGCGAGATCTCCTACCATGTGTCCCTACTGTTGGATGGCTCTGATCCTATCGAGAAATCGTGGATCGTGATTCCTTGATGCAACGATTCTACACTCCTGAAATCCCTGATGGGTAAAATCCTGATGCCTCACCAGAATGCTGACGCGTGTCCTGCCGAAATCAATGACTAGGATCCTTTCTTAGGATTTCGAGAACCATAAGGTCTCGATTCTCTGGCTTAAAAGAACCCCGATGACTCTGATATCCCGATGAATCCTCCGAGACTCCTCGTCTGCATACTAGGACTTAAACCCTGTGCAACTTTCCCGAGATCTAACGGCTGACGGGATTTCACTATTTTCCTCTGCGAATCCTGACCGTCGATTTCTCCTGATTGAAGATTTCTTGAGAATGGCTAAGTATTCCTTCTTAGAACTTGCTCTCCAACGCATGCGCTCACAACTTTTGCTTGAACCTTCTACGGCACGAACGTCCTGTGCCCTCCTTTAATGATATCATGAAGGTGCTATACCTCCTGAGATTTTCCACTCTGATTCTTTCAGAGGAACTTGCCTGCACTCCTTGCACTCAACATTCAACAACTTCCCAAGTATTGAATCCTTCCAACTCTGCGCACTCTTGCAGCAGCAATCTTCGATCTCCTTTGCTCAGATTTACAACTGAGAATTCTTCTTTAGCCTTTGCACTCCTTACACGTCTTCAAAAACCCAAATCCACTTCTGGGTGAACGAGGACAAAAGTTAAACTCCCTGAGCCTTCATCAACGCATCCCTTGTGAATGATTTTCGACTGCACACCTTGCAGGAATCTCCTGGCTCAGATAGAGAAACAATTGAACTTCACTCTCTCTCCCTTTCAGACTTCAGTTTGAAACATGAAATCACATGCACAACATATACAAAGCAAATTCATAACAAGAAAGAAGACATTCATGAGCATAACATCAATACACAGAGAAAACACCACAAACCATGAGCTTGAATCAAAGCTTCCTTCTATTAATTCAAATGCCTGTACATGGGTGTTCTTCATACAATATTCTCTGCTTGCTCTTCTCTTCTCCTGAATGCTTCCACTATTATTCACTACTATTTTTTGTTACAATGGTACAATGAGGGTGTCTATATCTGTTTTCCCTCTTGGACTCTACACTATCAAATCTAGACTTAAAATCCTATCTACCAACATTAAATCTATTAAATGCCGACTATCTACCAAAGGAGGAGAGCTTAAAGGCTCAAGGTCCAGTACAATATACAAATGCGCCTTCATAAATGGTTCATTAAAGACTTGCGCTACAATCCCAAAGCACTTCAAAAATTTGGGTTTGTTTATCCAGCTGATCTCCACTTGATGTGTTGGCTCGCTTGATGAGTTGGCGATGCTCCTGCATCACTTGCGTTAAGATCTAGTTGACTAAATAAGAATTTCACCCACTGTTATCGATTAGCAACATAATTTTCCTCCCCATTAAATATTGTCGCCACATTTTTAGTGCATGAATTACATCTGCTAATTCCAAGTCATGTGTGACGTAGTTCCCTTCATGTTCCTTTTCCGTTTTCGAATAAACTAAAATTCCATCGATCAATACCAAAACAAATTTATCCAAATATTGACTGAATATACTATTCATCAAACACATAAAGGTTGTTGGTGCGTTAGTAAGACCGAACAAAATTACGACAACTCATAGTTTTCGTATCTCATTCTAATTTATTTATTTATTTATATCTTCATCCTTTATTTTGACTTGATGATAACCAGACCTTAAATCTAACTTAGAGAAAGTCTTTTGTCCTCCCACTTGGTCAAACAGGTCGTTAATTTTGGGTACAAGATACTTATTCTTAATCGTCATCTTGTTTAACTGTCGATAATCAATACATAAGCTTAAAGTTCCATCCTTCTTTTTAACAAAAGGACCAGTGCTTCCCAAAGAGAGACACTTGATATGATATATTCATTGTCGAAAAATTCATGTGACTAGATTTTCAACTCTATTAATGTGGGTAAAATCATCCTATAGGGTGCCTTAGATATTGTGGTTGATCTAGGCAGTAGATAGATAGAAAAATCTATCTCTCTTCTTGGAGGAAGTTCTGGTATTTCATCCACAAATACATCTTTAAACTCATGTAGTACTGTAAATTCTTCTAGACTGGGTTTGTCTTCCTTTTCTAATAGATTAGTTACTTGGATAGAATAAATTTGAGAACCTTTATTCATCCATTTCTTAAACTGCATTGCTAAAATATGCCTAACTGAGACTGGTTTTCTGATGCCTTGTATTGTCCTAACTGTAATGTTTTCGTCTCTGTAAGTGACTTTCCGTAACAGTTCAAAATTACTTTATGTTTCTCTAACCATTCCATTCTGATGATTACATCGTAAGATCCTAATATTAAAATATTAAGATTTGACTTCATAATTTGGCCATCTAAGCTGAGTTCACATTCATAAATGAAATATGTTACTTTTCTCTTAGTCTTTGTCGCTAACTGTACTAACCGGGACTTAGCATGTTTTACTTTCTTAGGATTTTTTGAATCAACTAAACCAAGAGTAACATAATTGATACTAGCTCATGGGTCAATTAGAATAGAAATACGATTATTATTAACTTTACCTTCAACCTCCACTATAGTGGATTGATGATCATCTTGTCGGCCATCTATATATGCATTAATTTTGTGCACGATTCTGCCCACATCTCCTACTGTAGAGGGTTCTTGCAAGTTATGGATTGTGGTCCTTGTTGCATAAGTATGTAGAATTATGTACCTCAAATTTACAAAATTAAAAAAAAATTGTCAGGTGCATTAAAACTCCTTGGCTCTTCACTACTTATTCAACATAACCTTATTATCGTTACTTATTAAATATAATGCAAGAACTATTTACTACATTCATTTATATACTATATTATATATTCCATAACAATGATACTATCCCTATCATTGCGCATCAATATAAGTTGTTTGCCAAAGGTCTAACTTATACCAAAAAATACAAACTCATCACATTCATTTTATAACCATTATGTGAAGGCTTCACACTTACCCATATAAAATCCCACATAAGAAATTATTAACATATACCATTATGCATATAAACATATTTGGTCGATTTTATCATACGATAAAATCCTTGTTATATACACCTCCTACCTCTAAACACACACGCACACACACACATATATATAGTAGGCCATATGGGGTATTGCACCATAGCACTATACTTAAAATCATATTTATAACATGACCCTTCACCATAATGGATTTTTTAACAAAAGACAACATATAAGTGATTATATTTGAATTTAAGTATGTCATAACCTTACCTAAGCTATCATGTTCGTTGTAAACAAGATTCATGTAACAAAGGCACTCACATAACCTTTGACTATTTCTAGAAGTTTATATTGCTACAACCTGGTAAAACCACCTCAAACAAATCATACCATAGCATAAAGAAAGGTTATCAAGTGAACCAATGATAATGTTACCAAGGGTAGTCACGAGGTTGTCCTTCCAGTGAATACGTGATAGGTCTTACACCCAAATACCATGGTTTTTCATGTACGCCCCACATTAACCCTAAACCTAATAGTGAGAAACCCCACCTGACTTCGTGACCTAGCCCAACATTGAATGTGTTTTGTAAACTATGTTAATGGTGGTGTCAAGTCTATCTACAACAGATTTATCAGCTGACTATTGCAATTAAGAGGGATTTGTAACATACTGGAAGTTTAGGTGACCATTTCCATTACAAGCTCACCATGTCTGATTATTCACATGGCAAAGGTACTACGAAATCCCATCACTATTACTCTGCATTGCAATAGTTTCAAGATCACTATTGTATCATTTCCCCTTTGGCTCTATGTATTTGCAAAAAACTCCTACTCATGCGCCCCAACATTAACATTGGGTAATCGCTCTCACTATCAAATCGCGTGACCTGGTGCGTTAGGGTTTGAGAGCCGCCATGGCAGGTTAGAGAGGGGAGCCCCCGCCCCCTCCATCCCCACCCTCCTCCTTCAAACATCTGGTAGAGGCGTGCAGCAAACGGTCGACCACCTTAGAAGCTCCTAGCTTCGTCAAGAAACTGAAGGTATTCCCAGAAATCGATCTCCCTCCTGATCAACCAATGAAAGTCGCCCTATCTCTCTCTAAACGTGGGCTCATTGGCCAGTTCATGGGTCTCTGGCCCTCTTCAAGATCCACAGACAACTGGGTTCAACGAAATTGGAGACCACTGATAACAAATAGTGTGACCTGCTACGCGGTCGGACGAGGTTATTTCATTTTCGAATTTATTTCCCAGGAAGACAGAGACCTGATCTTCATAAACGACCCTTACTTCATGGGCACACAAGGGCTATATCTAAATAGATGGACCCCGAATTTCGACCCTGCCTCAGAAATCCCCAAAGACGTTCCGGTCTGGGTAAGACTTCCTAATCTGCCGATCCACTGCTGGAACCCCTCTTCCCTTCAGGCAATCGGCAATGGCCTTGGGCACTACATAGATCGAGCAAAACCAAAAGACCAATACTCTTGCGCGCGCATCTGTGTAGAGGTTGATCTGGAAGTTGGCCTACCAGAAGCAATCAAGCTGAAGGTCGGAACCTGGCAACACATTCAAAAGCTATATTACGAACAACTTCCATTTAAATGCAGAGGATGCCACGAATATGGTCACTTCCAAAGAAATTGTCCAAAAATCCCCACCACCGTAGAAAAAGAGGGAGATGAAGGCTGGCAACAAGCTCGGAAAGGGAGAGCAAGAGCAAGAGGCCAGAGACGAGAGAAGACAGAACCACAGAAATCCAAATCCACGGAAGCCCCAGGAAAGGAGAATAGCTTTCGGATATTAGGCCAAAACTCAGAGGAAAGTGTTCAAGATCCAAATGAGGCAGCCCTTGAGGAAGGGAAGGAAGACCAGCACCTGGAAGACAAGGGAAATACGGCAATAGAAGAAGATGGGACACAAATCAACCCCCCCCAGCAGTAGGACGACCATCAGAATGCAGAGGACGGGGAGATCCAGATAGGAAGTGAATCAGAGGAAGGAAATGAAATTTGGATCTCCCCAAAGAAAAAAGGAAGAGGACGAAAATAAAAAACCGATGAAAGGAACCAAGAAGCCCACAAC
>ML787644.1:281605-308547 GCA_009831015.1 Picea engelmannii | reverse complement strand
AGTTGACCTCTTCATCTGGACCTTGGCACATAAGAGCATCCCAACGGGGGAGAATCTCAAAAGAAGGGGCTGGGAAGGGCCCTTTAGATGCCCACTTTGTCGTCAAGAGGAAGAAACAACCGACCACCTCCTTCTTAACTGCATTTATTCCAAAGAAGTTTGGAAGCATTTGATAGGACCCCAACTAACCACCAGATTCCCCACTGATGTAACAAGCCTTCTCCTCCAATGGGACTCCATGGGTCCCTTTGCCGACAAAAAAAAGAACCAAACTCACTGGATTTGGGGATTGTTACCAAAGCTCGCCCTCTGGAGTCTCTGGCTAGAGCGAAACCACAGAATATTTAGGGACAGCCTTTTAAGGGAAGACAAATTGGTCACCAAAATCCAAGAAACTATGGGGGAGCTGGCTAATCATCTCAATCCCACAGTCAAGCTTCACAATCTGGATGAAGATCAGAGGAACTGGATAGCTCAATTCAATGTCCCAGATCTAAGATGCCCACATCAAACTCATCCCAACAAAGAACCCTGGGAGGTCAGGGAAAAGGGAAACGACTTTGTCAATTGGAAATGTAAAATGAAAACTCCTATTCTTCATTTCGATGGGGCCTCGAAAGGGAACCCAGGGCCCTCCGGAGGAGGAGGCACAATTGAAGAACCCAATCAAGACAAAATTACGGAGTATGCACTTGGGCTCAGAATAGATACTAACAACAGGGCTGAGGCACTAGCTCTCTGGAAAGGAATGCAATGGGCATTAAAAATCAAAATCCAGGACTTAACAGTGATAGGTGACTCAAGAATTATAATACAGGCCATGACCAAGAGATCAAATTCTCAAAGTGTAAAACTAAACAGCCTCCTTGACAAAATCCGAATCCTATCAAGTAAATTGAACTCTTGTCATTTCTATCATGTGTTAAGGGACCAAAATGGCAGTGCGGACCAAGCAGCTAATCAAGGCGTGCTAATGGAGGAAGGTACTCTGTCAGTGAATGGCACACTGGAACGAGTGGAAATCCCATGACCCCACGCAGACCCTACACTCTCTCCCAAATGCTGAATAGAGCAGGTACAAAGGATCTAAGAAAATCGGGCTTGAAGATAGGAATAATTGGGTTGATTGGCAAGAAAGCTCAGCCAAGTACCAAGAGCTGGAACAGAAGCTGAAACATAGTGCTGTAACAGAGCTGGAACAGAAGCTGAAACATAGTGTTGTAACAGAGCTGGAACACAGTGCTGAAATAGAGCTGAAACACAGAAGGTGAAACACAGATGATGGAACACAGATGCTGGAACACAAATTCTAGAACACAGATGTTGGAACACAGTGCTGAAACAGAGCTGGAACAAAAGTTGAAACACAGTGCTGTAACAGAGCTGGAACACAACTGTTGAAACACAGATGCTAAAACACAACTGCTGAAACACAGATGTTGAAACACAACTGCTGAAACATAGATGCTGGAACACAAATTCTGAAACACAGTGCTGAAACAGAGCTGGA
Source organism: Picea engelmannii (assembly GCA_009831015.1). Taxonomy (NCBI): domain Eukaryota; kingdom Viridiplantae; phylum Streptophyta; class Pinopsida; order Pinales; family Pinaceae; genus Picea; species Picea engelmannii. The sequence goes on along the minus strand of ML787644.1, from coordinate 307,037 downwards.
ACTTACGCTGAAACACAGTGCTGTAACAGTGCTTTTACATATGCTGAAACACAGGGATGGAACAGTTGCTGAAACACAGTTGTTAAATATGCTGAAACACAACGCTGGAACAGATGCTGAAACACAGAGCTGGAAATCATGCTGAAACAAAGTTGGATCTTATGCTGAAACAAGGTTGCATCATATTTTGTATTTGCTCTGTAGGACCGAAGAAACTCGGGGCAATTTGTAATTGAATCTGTGGCTTTGCCATCCCTCTAATATGATCTATAACTGTTTTCGTAAAAAAAAAACATTAACATTGTAATGTTTTTTCTTTGTATGCATGGCCGACGACTTAGGAGCAGACTGGATTTGGGTAAAAAAAATGGAGGACGCACAACCGATTGGTTTTTTCTCTGTACAAGGTAACCCATAAATATTTGTCTCCTTTATTATTTTGTAACAAAAAGTGGATAACTTGTTTGATGACATTCTTGCATTTTGCCCCTATAATTGTTTCCTTTCGACACTTCTCGTTTGAATTTTGAGATTGGGTTTAGAGTACCTCTCAGTTATGCTGGATCCGTTTGAATATTCAAGGTTTAAGTCTTTAATTTTCATTTATTCTCTGTGAAAAACCCCAACATCCATGCCCTGTGTGATGTAATTCACTACTATGAAAATCGTGGTAAGTTCTAGAATACTTAAGTTTTAGCATTCCCAAGTAAGCATAAACACAATTTTCTAAATCCTATTAGAGATACATTTTAAGTATTTATGTTAACGTACTGTGTATTTTAACTCTGCCTGAATGGAAAGATAGATATGTATATAGGTTAAACTTTCAATGGATTTGTAGGTTTGGTCTATTTTCCTTCCATTACTACCCTATAAGCTTGCGAATGCCTTTACCTGAAAGTGTAGTAACCACCCTCTATATATAAATTGCATTCGGGGTCTATATAAAGATTATGAAATGACGATTTAAATCTTATGGTTCATGATTTACTTTCTATAATTTTATAATTAAAGATCGATGTGCATATATTTATGGTTAGTTGTGACTAGTACTCATGGATATGGGTAATATATTAATTACTTAATCTGCATAGTTAATCCAAAAAAAAAATGATATCTGATGTGCATATAGTTATGCCGTAACATTGACCCTCCGTTTGTTGATTACATTTTCCCTTGCTTAAATAATTATTTGCAAACAATTAAATCATGAACTTCGGTACTTGAATTTCTCTTTGTGATTTCCATAGCAACCCATAATTTACTTTCATTTCAACAAATAAGTATGGTAGATTCCTTTCGTATTCTACCTAAACCCTCGAAATTGAAGATGATTACCTCTGTGGAAGAATTGTGATTTCGTTGTGTACATAATTCAAATTTAATTCTCTATTCCAGTAAAATATTTACTTACCCATCATGGGGGTTTCATAACTGAGTCTGTGTAATTTTCATCTTAAGTTTTTTTCATTCCAAGTAATTATAAAACATTGCACAAATCAAAATCCTACGCTTTGTACATGTACAAGGGTATCATTTTACCCTTGTGGGATGCACAACTGTACTCTTTGTATTTATTTTAACAATGTTATACCTTACGTGTATACCAGGTGTCAATTCTACCCACTGTGGGGTTTCATCACTATGCTCTGTGCGTTTTGTTTTATCACTGTGTAACTTATAATCTGTATGATTTCTTATCATAGTAAGACTCATAACTTGTATAACTTATTTCCACTATATGATTTATAACTCGTATAAAATATTGAATCCTATGGGATCTACCACTTATACGGTTTCTTTACTTACTTTTATAAATCATAGTTCTCTATTCTCTATACATATAAGAGAAAACAACTTTTATCCTTGAAAAACAATGTGCATCTATAATTTGCGTGAGTTAAAATAACTCTGCATAATTTTTATAATTCAACTCTGGATATGTCAGGGAAATGTTTACCCTTGTTGGGGTCTCACGACTATACTCTGGACATTTACTTCGTGTTTTAGCCTTGGTTAATTTACAATTTAAAATTATATGCATCAAAGTGTTACTTTCAGTTACAAAAGCTAATGGTGGGGCTTGTCTTGCTTGCGAGGGTACCCATCAACCGACCTTGGGTCCACTCCTCTCCTTCTGTTGAGGATGGATCAACGTTAAAATGCTAGTGTAAAATGACTTCTAAAACCACTCAAGCTAAGCATTATCTCACTTTGTTTATTATTTCCTTTTATTAAATTACCTAGCACGATTTACTGAACCTATCGTTTTCCCTTGCAAGTTTATACAAATCACTGGGAACAAATCAAGGAAATCCCTCTCCCTCAGAAAGGTATTCGATTTCTTATCTTGGTGCTTAGTCACAATATTCTTAGCTTCTATCTATCATTTGTAAAGGAGTCATTTCCCTAGGGTACTCCACTGTAACAAATTGTACCATGGTTTCATGGCTAAACATATTATTTGTAATTTATTTATAATTGAATATACAGGTTGTAAAAAGAACACCATTCTAAACCAGATTCAATTACTAAATCAGTTGTTGTATCATGTATTCGTAGGCTATTGAATCCTTATTTGTCTATAGATTATAAACATACAAAATATGTAATTTTTCATAAAACTTGCACAAAATTTAAAACAATAATTCTACATACATATCTATATCCAAATCTATGAATATTATAAATACAGTAGCAGTCCTAATTCTTTTAAGCTTGCATACACACACACACACACAGACACACATCAGTACACATAGTTATTTATGTGCAAGAATAACCCTACTTAATGATTGTTAGGAACTTTCAACAATACTCTTGTTTTCCTTATGCATGATTACACTTATGTATATATCTGTACAACTAACTATATATGTGTAAACCATCATTACATAAAATATCCCATTCCTGACATCTAATAATCAACAGGATATTAATAACAAAACAAGTCAAGGTACATATATGAAACTGATGTTGGGACACAAATGGAACAACCATGTTCCACCCAACCATAGAACAAAACAACCAAGTTTACTTGAAATGATCCTCCTTTTCTACAACTATTTTCCACAGATCAGAAATTCTCTTGCCTCACACTAAACAAATTCTCTTGCCTCACACTAAACAATGTTCATAACAACAAGTAGTTTCCTTTCTCTAGCATACTTAGCAATGTCATGCCTCCTCCATATGTTGTATTTATGTGCATCATGTGCCCAGGTCTTTCCTTCCCTCCTTGGGAATTTTCACAAATTTACAAATCCCTGATTTTCAGGGGCTTCTTGTGGTAAAATCCCTCATTTACCACTTGTAAAAATCAGCCTTGAGGAAAATCAAATCTATTCCCCACTCATGGAGTCATGGTCAGATGTTTTCAACATGGTTGTTCCATTTGTCTTCCAAAATTTAATATATAAAAAGTTTTGTCTTTTACATGTGTCACAATCAAGAAGTTAGTTGGGAAAATCAAATCCTTTCCCACCAGTCATAAATAATTAATTACAATAATCAAATACCAAATTCGGATTTTCCTTAAATGGAAAATAATTTCCAAATTCAAATTTTTCAAAAATAGAAATTTTTTCCCAAGTACACTTAGAATTTAATAATTATTAATTTTGGGGGATATTACATGTTCTCAATTGTCTCACTAATTCAGGAAGTGGAAAATTAAAAAATACTATTATCTTGGAGGAATCAACTAACAAACCCTATTTTCATATCGTATGACCTAATAATATCCCAGACGGTGTGCAGAAAATACATTTCTTCAAATTTAAAGAAATCTGTTATTGTCTACATCTATCAAAAATGAACCTTAGATTTTCTATGCGATGTTTCAATAGGCTAAAGAAAATCCAATCATCTATGTACACTTCAATAAACTTATGAATAAGCTCCTTAAAGGTTGCAACAACTACTCTAGAAAACATAGTAGGTGAATTATTTAACCCAAATAACATCATTGTGTATTCGTAGCCTCCTGTTGGGCCCCAACAACTCCCCCTAATTTTTACAAAATTTAAAGGGCCCCTATTAAAATCTTGGTAATTATAATGAGCTACATAATCAACCTTTTCAAATAATTCCATTCCTTGGCTTGCTTTGAGACAAACTTAAGACATTCACTTTAGTATGAGTCATTTATTACAAGAGTATATGTCAAAAGTTAAAAACGAGCATAAAAATCTCAATTTAAACAAAAACGTTTATTTTTTATCAAATGTTTACTTTTGTTTAAATTATGATTATGTGTTTATTCTTTTGCTCATTAGCAAGTTTGACTATTTTGAATAATGTGTTCAATACTTCATCAAATAATATCTTGGTTGGTTTCTCATTTTCATAAAATCATTTGGTGATATTAATTAATTAAATTATTTTTTCATTTTGCATCTCATTTCAAAATAATAATAATAAAAGAATTATCTATCATTTGTTTGATTTTGTAAAAAACAAAAAATAATATTTTTTCTCTATTAACTTGAAGCTTCTAGATCATATTTGAAAACAAATTATAAATAATGTTTGTTTATAAGTTATAGTTTGTTTAAATTCATTTTTTATTTTTCTAGATTTTGTTTTATTCACAATTTTTAGGTTATTAATTTAGGTTTCTTTTTGTTTCACATGTTTCTATTATCAAATATTTGATACAGATCTGATCATGACTTGATTTTATTATCCAAATACATTCAAAATGATTGATCCAAAAATAATTTTGGATTTATACAAATAATTTTATGAGTAACAACAGATAAAATTTGGAAAGGCGTCAAGATCAGACACACGATTTTGCAAGACTGATTGCAGCCAAACCGTGAGGAATTTGGAGAAATGGTTGAAAACCCAGAACCAAAATGGACCCATTTACCTTTTGCATAAATATTTTCCCCAAAAAATGCACGATTTGAGAGATATTTGGGTCTCTTTTAGAGACAAATTTCAGGTGGTGGAGATTAATAGTGACGCCCAGACTGCTCATTCATTTTATAAATATATGAGAAATATCAGAGCCATGGGGATTGAAGAATTGGAGAGGAGGATTTTAATCCTTTCTCTTTTGTATATTATTGTTTTTGTAAACTTTTTATTTCTTTTCAAATGGAGTAATGGATGGCTGGAAGCTTTGGGAGGATGAACGAATATTTTCAAAGAAGAATATGGAATTCCAGGTTGCTTAATGGCTTTTGTACTATAAGTAAAATGGTTTTATTTTCATTATAATATATTCATATTCTTTCAATAAATGATTATGCATTGATTTAAATAGCTTTAGTCTTTTTTATCAATACATGGTTAGTTATTATTATTTATATATTAATTTTTCCAAACTTTAAGAGTTTATTATCTAAAACAATTCTTCCAGGACTACAATATGGGCATGTGATTTTGAGAAAGAATATGGAGAAGTAATTCATATTTGGCTTTAGACCTGTGTGATACTTATTCCATTTCATTCTTTCATTTTTGGTATATTATGAAAATGTTATAACGATTGATTTTAGATTTAGATTGTCAATCATATGGTGTTTTCATACTGTTAAATGTTATATGTTGCCCATAATTTCTTATTCCATTTTTTTTTATGTGTGATCAATCAATCATTTGATTATTATGGAATTTATTTCTAATGTTAAATGATGGATAATATCAATACCCAGAATTGAGTTTTCTTTCGTTCTTAAATATTCATTATCTTAAGATCACACGCTTTTTAATTAGTTGTCTTCCTGTTGTTATTAATTTACTCCAATATCAAATACTTCTTTGAATGCATTCTGGAAGTGCTAGTATTGTTCTTTTATAGGTTTCCCTTAACAACAGTATAGACAGGAGCTCATACAACACAAAAAGATAAATACCAGTTTCATTGATTAGCGACCGATTATTATGTGTGTTATTTTGTTAAGTTGTTTATGAATGAAACAACGAATGTATGGTTCAGCTTTCACTATCCACATGTTCATGTTTCATTAAATTTTTTTTGCAAAATTCTTTAAATTTATAAAAGAAAAACAACGAATATTTTTATGTGCTTTCTCTATCTGCTTCCTAGAAGAAATCATTTTTCCATTGATTTTCATAAGTTTCGATTAAAACTTGCATCTTGTAAATCATGTAAATAAATGAGACTTGTATATCTTTTGTTTAAATATGACTACTATAGTTACATTTGAACATATGTACATATATATAGTGTGTTTAGTAATTAGTTAGTTATTCTCTTTCTTATTTGTTTCTTTTAGGATTCTTATATTGGCTAACAGAGCCATTAAACCCGTCAGAACGAGTTACACCAAACGGCTTGGGTTATTTAGACAACCCTAAATTAGACTCGTTCTTCCAGTTGACGGACAATCAATTTCGCTCGTCAACAAATGGCGCTAGAAGGAGGGTCGGACTGACAAGCTGGACTTATAGGAGTCTTTGTTTTGAATTTAATTAATTTCCCATGGCTCCCCAAATCACTGTGTTGGAACATGCTTTCCATTTCTCATTGCTTGATATTCCCAACAAGACTATCTCTCTCTTGTCCAAACTCACCTTTGATGGTGGGGGGAATGTATCTGCAAAAGACCACCTTAACAAGTTTTGGTGCAAATGCATCAAGCATGATATTTCTGATTTAAAGGTTTTGTGCAGATTATTTGCTTTTACTTTCAGGGGTCGAATTAAACATTGGTTTGAGTCTTTTCTAGTATATCACATTTTTTATTTGTTTTAGTTTGTAGATGAATTTTTATATTCTTTTGAAATCTATGATTACAATCAAATATGTGAAGAATTTCAGACTTTGATAATCAATGGTGATTCATCTTCAAAAGGCTTTTCGACAAGAATCCATCATGTTCTTTGTAAATTTAATCTTAATAACATGTCATTTGTATTAAATATCCTCTATGATGCTTGCATCCATTCATATTCAATCGCAAATGATGAAGCAATTACAAATACTATCACTCAGTTACAAGAAGAATTATGTTCACAGGATGAGAGGGATCCATCTGAAAATGTTGAACAAGCAAGGGAGGTAGAATCTATTGAAAATGTTCTTACTGACAATCAAATTGGTTTTTCCTCTGAATCATTGTATTTTCAGTCCTCGACCATCGTGGAAGAAGATTCGATGTTGGGTCAAGGTGAATGTCCTCGTTCTCATAACTCTTGCTCTAATCAGTATTTAAATTCGGTTATTGAAGAAGACTTAGGTGATGAAAATGATCTTAAGCATTCTAACATTCCAATGAAACTGATTAGAGGTGTAGATCTGCAATTGGAAGAAGTAACCTTAAACCCTCATCTACAAATAATACCTTATCAACATGAAAGATCATATGTTTTCCATGAAAGTTTTGAATTATCTATCACACAGGAGTAAAATTTAGATGATCATGTTATGTTGAAGAATTTATCACCAAAACAAAGTGAAAGTTTTAATGAAAATGAAGAGGAATGTCTTGAGAATACCATTGTTAAATATCATAGCTCAAGATATTATTTTCATCTGCTTATTTTTTATTCCTTTTACTCTTTATATCCTGATCTCTTCTTAGATTCTGGTGGATTTGATACTTTACCCACAATATCTTACTCTTTGCCACCACAATCTAATCTTTTCGATATCCCAAAATTTGGTGAAACTAATTCCAAACATAACACTTATCAAGTCGGATTTGATTCTCTTTCACTTTCATCACTCGAATGGAAACAAAACATGTTGCAAGATGATTTTACACAATTTATTTTTGAAAAATACAATGCACTCATCCTTATGGATATCGAATATTCTACATTGCATATTCATTCTTTGATTAGTTCAAATTTTAATGTTTATGCTTTACATTTTGAAACGATCAATCTCATCAAAGGAAGCATTCAAACCAATAATCTAACTGATGTCATGAATCCTCTTATGATGTGTTCCCCATTGATATATTAATTTCATCAAAGTCATAGTTTGCATCCTAATTTTTATGACATGATCTCAGAATGGATTGAATATTCGTATCTAAAAAATCTTCATAATAAAGATAAAGTTTTGCTTGCTTTGTTTCTACCTAAATATCTAGGAAGTAAGAATCACATGATTTTTTTAGATCCTCTGTGTGAAGAAATTGATGAACACTTGGAGAATTGTCAGGAGGATGGGGCATTTCGGATTTGGCAGATGGTTATGTCACATCCCCGTAATATTGACAATTTTTCCAAACTTACTTACACTCTTCCATGCCATTGTGACCTGTATCACGACCAGATTACAGAATGGTTGGAGGATTCATACAAAAAGAATGTTCAAGGGAATGGTAAGGTCATGCTTGCTTTGTTTTTAAATGATGATGATAATGGTAAGTATGATATATTTTTGTTATTTTTCGATATACTACCATTCTTGTTAATAATATTTTATCTTGTTTCCATTGCAGGATTGAAGATGCTCCGATGGCTACATTGGAAGCATGACTTCACTTAATATTTTTGATTTGTTTAGTAGTTAGAGTAGGTTTAGGAGTAGGCTTTATTTTAGTTTTATTTATCAATATTTGTTTGTGAAATAATGCCGTTATGAACATAAGAAGGCACACCAAGAGAACCATAATATGAATGTTTTCAGGGAATTCCACTTTAAATCTTTTTCTCTCTATTTTTCATTGAATATTCCTTTTCGAAAACGAAGTATCATCATGAAAATTTTAAATGGAAAGTAAAGAGATAAGTAAATTTGAACTATCAATTCAACCCTGACCCAAGGTGCCATGAGTAGCACTACACTCATCTTAATAAGGATTTTTCTATTTTTAGTCTCTTTATTTTTAATAATAATGCTTGGTCAAAGTAGCATCTCATGCATCACTATCTTAAGAAAAGAACTTGCTTTCACATGATATTTTATATGATTTAGTTCTTCCGTTATTTTACAGTGAGATGATAGTGGATACAAAAACTCAAGTTTATCTTTGGCCAAAGTTGTTTCCTGAAAATTTTTCTTTTGTTGTTTTGATTTTGTGTACTTCTGATTTTGAATCCCATTAATAAAATTTGATTTGGTTTGTTGTGTGTTTTTGTTTTCTTTTATTATTTTGAATGAGTTTTTCTATTATCTTTCTTTTTGAATCAATATATTTCTGATCAAAGAACTATTGTCGAAGGAAGCATTTATTTTAAGACTTGTGTTTTTCAAGCAAATTGAAATAGTTCAAAGAGGTCCTGATATTAAGATATAGCTCAGACAATTGATTTTTAAGTCAATTGTCACTTTCATTTTGTCCTCAAATTATCTTTGCTAGAGTATTACACCAGAGATATGGTTTAAATCTTTGAGAATTATGATGATCTTTAAACTTTTTACGCTGTCCATATTCTTAAGGAATCACTTTTAAGTGCTTCCCCATTCTCTATATGATTTCTTAAAGGAAATCTAAAATCTCTAAACCATGATAAAACTTCGAGTTCTGAAAGCAAGTAAATAACATGGTCAACTATTCACCTGTATTGCAATTAACCTCCAGTATCACCCTGCTCTCTTTGTCATGAAGAAATCTATAATTGTATTATTTTTTAAAAGTGGCATAAGAGGGTTGAAAGCACTTTTTTGTGGGTAGTGTGTGTAAACCCGTCAGGGTATTGAAAAGGCTTTCTAGCAGCAGGTAAATGCACACATGATACCAAGACAACTTCATAAGGGTACTGAACAAGCCTGCTAGCAACAAAGCAATGTCGGGTAGAGAGGTAGCAGGTATATATTTTTAAATTATCTTTTATGGAAGTATACATCATGTGGATACAACTATTGAATGGGATTAAAGCATTTGAGTGGGTTAAATGACATCCCTATCGAGGCTATGGACGTCTGCTGGAAGTAGTGGCTCTATCAACGGTATTGAAGTTATTTTATAAACATCGTGACTTTTTGATTAAGACATTATTTCTGGTTATAATATTCTGCAAAGAAAATTCTATTGTCTGGTTATAACATTGAGCTTATCCTAATACCATATGGTCTCAGAGTGAATTTATTTCAGGAAGCTTAAATCATTTTTCAAGTCTTATTATTTTCTTCCTGAGATGAAATCTTACCAGATCAGAGATAACTGCTTCACCCAGTAAGTCACCATTTGTTGGGCCCCAACAACTCCCCCTAATTTTTACAAAATTTAAAGGGCCCCTATTAAAATCTTGATAATTATAATGAGCTACAGAATCAACCTTTTCAAATAGTTCCATTCCTTGGCTTGCTTTGAGACAAACTTAAGACATTCACTTTATTATGAGTCATTTATTACAAGAGTATATGTCAAAAGTTAAAAACGAGCATAAAAATCTCAATTTAAACAAAAACGTTAATTTTTTTTATCAAATGTTTACTTTTGTTTAAATTATGATTATGTGTTTATACTTTTCCTCATTAGCAAGTTTGACTATTTTGAATAATGTGTTCAATACTTCATCAAATAATATCTTGGTTGGTTTCTCATTTTCATTAAATCATTTGGTGATATTAATTAATTAAATTATTTTTTCATTTTGCATCTCATTTCAAAATAATAATAATAAAAGAATTATCTATCATTTGTTTGATTTTGTAAAAAACTAAAATTAATATTTTTTCTCCATTAACTTGAAGCTTCTAGATCATATTTGAAAACAAATTATAAATAATGTTTGTTTATAAGTTATAGTTAGTTTAAATTCATTTTTTATTTTTCTAGATTTTGTTTTATTCACAATTTTTAGGTTATTAATTTAGGTTTCTTTTTGTTTCACAGGTTTCTATTATCAAATATCTGATACGGATCTGATCATGGCTTGATTTTATTATCCAAATACATTCAATATGATTGATCCAAAAATAATTTTGGATTTCTACAAATAAATTTATGAGCAACAACAGATAAAATTTGGAAAGGCGTCAAGATCAGACACACGATTTTGCAGGACTGATTGCAGCCAAACCGTGAGGAATTTGGAGATACGGTTGAAAACCCAGAACCAAAATGGACCCATTTACCGTTTGCATAGATATTTTCTAAAAAAAATGCACGATTTGAGAAATATTTGGGTCTCTTTTAGAGGTAAATTTCAGGTGGCGGAAATTAATAATGACGCCCAGACTGCTCATTCATTTTATAAATATATGAGAAAGATCAGAGCCATGGGGATTGAAGAATTGGAGAGGAGGATTTTAATCCTTTCTCTTTTGTATATTATTTCTTTTGTAAACTTTTTATTTTTTTTCAAATGGAGTAATGGATGGCTGGAAGCTTTGGGAGGATGAACGAATATTTTCAAAGAAGAATATGAAATTCCAGGTTGCTTAATGGCTTTTGTCCTGTAAGTAAAATGGTTTTATTTTCATTATAATATATTCATATTCTTTCAATAATTGATTATGTATTGATTTAAATAGCTTTAGTCTTTTTTATCAATACATGGTTAATTATTATTATTTATATATTAATTTTTTCAATCTTTAAGAGTTTATTATCTAAAACAATTCTTCCAGGACTACAATATGGGCATGTGATTTTGAGAAAGAATATGGGGAAGTAATTCATCTTTGGCTTTAGACCTGTGTGATACTTATTATGTTTCATTCTTTCATTTTTTTATATTATGAAAATGTTATAACAGTTGATTTTAGCTTTAGCTTGTCAATCATATGGTGTTTTCATACTGTTAAATGTTATATGTTGCCCATAATTTCTTATTCCATTTTTTTTTTATGTGTGATCAATCAATCATTTGATTATTATAGAATTTATTTCTAATGTTAAATGATGGATAATATCAATACCCAGAATTGAGTTTTCTTTCGTTCTTAAATTTTGATTATCTTAAGATCACATGATTTTTAATTAGTTGTCTTCCTGTTGTTATTAATTTACTCCAATATCAAATACTTCTTTGAATGTATTCTGGAAGTGCTAGTATTTTTCTGTTATAGGTTTCCTTTAACAACAGTATAGGCAGGAGCTCATACAACACAGAAAGATAAATATCAGTTTCATTGATTAGCGACATATTATTATGTGTGTTATTTAGTTAAGTTGTCTATGAATGAAACAATGAATGTATGGTTCAACTTTCACTATCCACATGTTCATGTTTCATTAACTTTTTTTTGCAGGATTCTTTAAATTTATAAAAGAAAAACAATAAATATTTTTATGTGCTTTCTTTATCTTCTTCCTAGAAGAAATCATTTTTCCATTGATTTTCATAAGTTTCGATTAAAACTTGCATCTTGTAAATCATGTAAATAAATATATTATGTTTAAATATAACTACTATAGTTACATTTGAACATATGTACATATATATATAGTGTTTAGTAATTAGTTAGTTATTTCTCTCTTTTATTCGTTTCTTTTAGGATTCTTATATTGGCTAACAGAGCCATTAAACCCATCAGAATGAGTTACACCAAACGGCTTGGGTTATTTAGACAACCCCGGACTGAACTTGTTCTTCCAGTTGATGGACAATCAATTTCACCCGTCAACACCTCCCCATTCTATTGCAAATGTCATCTTATGTTTTTCTTCTAGTGCAATCTTTATTTGATGGTATCTTGAAAAGAAATCCGTGAATGAGTAGTCCTCCTGCCCTCCTACATTTTCTAATACTTCATTTCTAAAGGGGGTTGGAAACGGGTCATGCAAACAGGCATCATTCAACTTCCTTAGGTCTGCACAAATTCTAATTCCTCATGTTTTCTTATCTTGAACCACCATTGGAATTATCCATTTAGACTCTACGATGGGTTCAATTATACCAGATATTATCATTTTGTCAATCTCTACTTTCACTTTTTCGTTGTACTTCAGATTCAATCTATAGGGTCTTTGTCTTACTAGCTTAGCATATTATTTTAATGGGATATTCATCTTGTCCAAATCTCCAGTTATTCCCTTCATCTATATAAAGGTTTTTGGAAAGAGATCTTGATATTCATGCAATAGGTATGCAATATTTTCCACATTCTCATCATTCTAATAATCACCAATGTTTGAAAACATTAGTTTCTCCTTCGTGCCAGTGTTCAATTTTCACTCTTAAGGGATTCTCATATGCATTGGATTCCAATGTTAGACCTACTATGTCACACTCCCATTTAGTATTTGGTGCTTCTATATTTCTTGGGTCCTCTTCTTCTTGGTCTTCCTTGGTAACATTATAACATTCTAATCGTTCATGGACTGTCGTAGACTCTCTGTGCTCACTACATGTAGGTACTATTTCTACTTGAACTTCTTCCATCAATTTTTTATCTCTAATGAATTGTAAAGGTGCATCTACTAAAAGTGACTCAACTTAAAAATTAGATGTTACCTTAAAGTTTTAGGTGATCTCTTCCTAGTCCACTGTCCCTCTGTGCACTTCTATCTCTAAATACTAGTTCCTTGGAACTATCTCCAATGTATGTATGAACCCATGTGTCCATTCCTTATTCGAAACTTTCCTCCAAGCTATAATACATCGCACAACATGATCCTTTAGATCGCTCATCTCTGTATACTTGTGAATAATGTTGTAAGTTCCAAATTTGATCTACATCAACCTTTTACAATGTTTCCAATCCTCTATCCCTTCCTTGTGTGTTTCCCACCATCTCACTGGACTTTATCTTAGTGCAACATATAATGCTAAAAACCTTTGATGTTCAGGTATCTGTCGCTCAAATTCATTGATAAAAGAACTTACCTTATATAATCCCTCAAAATTTGGTGTATCAAATAACTTTGTTTGATCCACCACAAAGAGAGAGTAATGTGAGCACACCTTCTAGTTGACACTTCGTGCTATGGGCTCTTCCAGTGTTCAAGTCCTTCCTCTAAGTCTGATGTGCAATATCTTATGCTTCTCCAAATAAGTTCACCATCTGTAGTGGGATTGACACAATCATCCATGCGCACTGTCATATTATATAAGTTATCAATTTCCTTTCTCACAAGATCGACATATCTTCTTGCCTCCATAGGGTCTAACGGTGAAGTGACCTTTAATCCTTCAACTTCAAAATATCTCTCTTCTATTTAAGTTAATAATCTCTTGATTGTCGAAGGACCAATCCAGTCCAAGAAAATATGGATAAGTTTGAATTTTATCCACGATATCAATAACCTCAATTTCAAATGCACTGCACACTCCATCTATATTAATAGATACTCCTGCCAATATCTCTATCACTATTACCTTATGTTGGTTATCCAACCTCAACTGAATAGTCAATCAAACTAGCATCGATTTCCCCATTATCTCCCACGTCTGTCTTGGAAAAACATTGACATATGATCCTAAATCGAAGATGACATTGTCCATGTCATATTATCGTATATGCACACATAATATGAACTCTCTGTTTGTCCTCTTCTTACGCAATACTTGGTTCATTTATTTCTATGTTGTAGGTACTTCTCTGTCTTATATACACTGACCAATCATTCCGCACAGTGCATTCAATCATGTTTCATGTTGTATCAACTCTAAACAATTGTTTAGAAATTATTTAAAAGTATTTACCTTTTCGATTGTCCTTTCTTTAATAGTGCGATAATAAACATACGACATATTGCATATTGGTGGTGTCTTTGACATTTATGCTATCCAGTCTAGTCCTAGTATCTCCTTCCTTGCTTGCTGAAATATTTCTTTTTCTTTCTTGTGGATTGAATGTGGGCATGGGATTACCTTATTTTCTTATCCATTGTTCAACTCCCTTTCCCTTCTTTATCAAATTTGGTTCAGTTCTCATTCCACCACACATAATAACTACTACTCTAGGATGATAGTCGTGTTCCTCAACAACTATCATGTGCAGGCTCTGGTTCTGATTTTGATGTTGGTTATAGTTTCTTCTCACCTACCACTTCACTATTAGTTGAGGATAGTCTTCTGTTGCATGATCCAATGCTCTACAATACCTGCACGTCATGTAAGGATTCTAAAAATATCTCGTTAAATGTCTTGGTTGATTACAGTTATAATAAATTATCAGTCCTCTACTTGCTTGACCAAATCCTCCACGTCCCCGACCTTTATCAAATCCTCCACGTTGACCATGTTAAATCCTCTTGGAGTGTTGTACTTTGGAACTCCTCCTTCTACTATGAAATTTTATTCTTGAATTCTATACGCATATGAAGTGTTCTCTCTCATTAAGTTGAATGCACAATAGTCTTTCTCATCATGTCCTATCAATTTGAAAAAAATACAGAATAACTACTTGGGTGTACTCTGCTAATTTTGCAGTAAGGGATAAGTAGTCAGATGATTTCCCCATGTCTTACATATATATAAATTCCCTACTCCTCTTTCCAATGGTTTTGGTGCTCCTTTGGCCATATACTACATGAATGTTGTACATTCTTCCTTTCGATGGTCTTCTATATTACATGTTATACACCAAACATGTTCACGCTTTTTATTTTCCTTCATTATGTATGATAATTGAATTCTCAGTGCATCCAACTGTGACTATACTTGTGTCATACCTGAACCATCTCCTATAGGAGATGCTTTCAATTCATTATGATTTCCAATGCTTCTGGTTGCGATGTGACCTTTTATTGTGTTAATAGACAATGAATGTGCAACGATAGACCTGCAATAAACCATTCTTGATTATGTTTTTCAGGAATCTAAAAGGTTAGTTGACCCATCAAATATTTAAATCTTTGGTCATAATCCCATAATGTCTCATTCTGCACTTGCTTAATCTCTTTTATCTTTGTGATATATTGCAATTCAGATTTTGGCTTCCAAAATTCCTTCAACAATGCTTGTCCAATCTCTGCCAAACTTCTTGATTGTCTGGTCAGTGTAGTTGTCTAATACTTCATATACCTTAGCAGTGCATCACCTCTGAACATCGTGGCCAATAATGAAATCTTCATCACCTCATCTTGGAAATTCTTCACAGTCCATATTGTGTCGCATACAAAAATGTTTTTCTCAGGGTCCTCCGACCTCACTCCATGAAACTCAAGAATTATTAGTGGGTAAAATCATGAATATGGGTAACACTTTTTCTTGTTTTATGACAAAAAGAACTGTATTTTCACAAGTTCTTCAACTTCCGGCATACAAAAGTATTTTTTTTATTTAGAATTTCACTTTACAGTAAAAATAAAACTTGTGAATAATTTTGTTATATTTCTAATGACTATTTTTCATTTTTTTTTTTATTAAGATTTGATATGTCAATTTGACAATTGTTTAACAGTATATTCCTTAAACATGAAAGGAATGATAATGAGTTATTGTTTTCCACAACAATGTATCTATTATTAAACTTATCTTTTTAAGAAATGAAATATACTGCAACAATCTACAGAGACTCTATTTTATTATGACTATAATTTTGAATCTAACGGATGAATATTATAATTTCTAGAATTTTTTGAAGTTGACCAAGATGAAAACATTTCATATTTTAAACACGTGTTTTTCTACACCTTGTATCTATCTTAATTTTTACTTAAAAGTAAAATCTAAAAATACCCTTTTGAAGAGAACAGTTTATCAATTATGAATATAAATTTTCCATAATTTTTCGTTGTGTATTTTTAGAGATATGGATTTTTCATTTCATTGAATCATAATCTCACCTAAAAGTATTATGTAGTGATTTTTTTATAAAATTAAATAAAATTAGATAAAAACATTGAAAATGAAAACAAATTATACCCAATGAAAGTAGATTCAATTTTAAAAATGTCGGTATCAATTCTCAAACTAAATTCTGAGTATTTGTAGGAGTCCGCTACCTCCAAATATGAAGTAATATGGAGAGAATTTACAATTTCCTGCAAACAGTCCCATTTTCACATTTTTGGTCGAAATATTCTTTCGGTCGAAACCTAGTTTTTAACGGAATCCGTTAAAAACAAACGTTTCGGCTAAAAAGTATTTTGGCCGAAATATGCTTACCACGGGAAAATAATTCATCCAAAAAACATTGTACACAAATTTCTAGGGCACCGTTAAATTTTACGTGAAAATTTTCAGCCGAAAAAATTTTCGGCCGAAAGAAACATTTGTTCGGCCGAAAAATTGCTGCTAGAAATTTTGGAGACCTGATTGTCATGAAAGTGTTACCCAGATTCATGATTAGTGTATGATCTATCCCTTCCACTGTACTCAGTATTGTACTTACACTTGGTGATGCTAAATTAATCTGGTTCACTGAACTACTTCCACTATTCTAACTATTTCTCTAACTTCCTCCACTCACTATAATTTCTCTTTAACAAGTCTCGATTGTTGCTTCAATTATCAATGACGCACACAAGGTCATGGGTTCGATGCAAATTCTGATCTGAGATGGGATTCCTTCTTCTGCTAGAGAGTTCTTAGGATCCCTTTATTTCCTTTTCCTTTATTTGTATGGTGTGATCTAAAGTACTGCACAGGGGTCACTTTCCTCGAATTCTCTATGCTACTCTTGTTTCCTAGCCACAATATCCTTCTTACTATATCTAAACCTTTTCCCATATCACAATAATATAATCTCTTAATCTAAGTCAGTATCCTCTTCTCTCATCATCCTAAGTCCATACGATCCTTACTCATCCTTCCCACTCTCATGCCATCATCTGTTCATCCCCTAGTCCCCCTATGTACATGACTATACCTAGCAGTTAGACTCCATCTTCATAACATTCTTGTCACACAATTTTTTTTTTATCCAAGAAGATAATGCGCTCAAATATCTTCCGCACAGACGCTTTAAAAATTCCCTCTCTACAACACTATAAGACTGGGTACAATATACTGAAAAATATGTAATATAACCCCCCAGTATACTATTCAACCAAAAATAAACCATGCGAGAAACCTTATTACTTACTATATTGAGTTGTATGATTAATTAAGGAGTCCATTTTCTTGGAGCTTCAACTCTATATCTCCCAACATTCTCCACTAGCCTTTCTAACCATTTAGTCAAAATTATCGAAAATTCACCAAAGAATATTTCATGAAGATTTGTGAATACATACATTTTCAACCACTGTTCGTCATTGAGATGTGGGTTCCTATTATGTTATCTAGAAAATTGTTATTTCTTCCTTTCTATCCATTCGTTGATATCCTCCTTATTGTAACAATCCTAGTTGAATAAATGTTTAAGGATTATTAAGTAAAAATTAATTAGGGGATTAATTGTCTTAACATGGTATTAATTAAACAAGATTGGTATAATGATACTAACTAAATATTTATTAGTTAATTAATGATTACAATTTGATTAATTAATTACATGTTACATTCATTTACATGGGTATTAAATTAATAGGGTTAATAAATTATATTGTTAAATTAAAGATTACATATTCGGGAAGGGATAGGACATTAAATATAGGATAAAATAATAAATAAAGGGGATAAGGAACATGAATAATGGGATAAGGGGCATTAACTACGAAAGGATAAGATAATTAATAAACGGATAATGAAAGTAATGAAGGAGGGGGAAGTCGGTGAAGGGGCAATATGATGGGGAGAGCCTTACAGTGGAAGGGATTCTTTATGGAGGAGGCATTACCATTCAAGGGAATTTGAGGGGAGGTTTCTCTTGGATTGCGTAGAGGAGAGTTGAGTTTTGTAGTCAGATTGGATCAGTACAGGCACTGGTTTGCTGGAGGTTTTGGGCTAGGAAGTTGTCCTAGTTGGCAGGGTGGAACAAGGTTTGGGTAGTGTTTACACAGTTCAACAATAGTCAACAAGGCAAGTGGAAAGAGGAAGGGTTAGCATCAGACCCAGGTATTTAAAATTACGCATTTGTTTATTCTATTATGAATTTTGTTATTCGTTGATCAATTTAATATGTGTATATGTCGAGTTTATAAGAAATTACTGAGTTACTAAAATGAGGTAGATATTACTGTTGCAGTTTATGTTTGATTAATTATTTGATGTTAAATTAAAAAAAATTGGACACTACACATGGTATCAGAGCACCTCGTTCACAATCTGGAGCCTTAAGGGCCAAATTCCTAGCCCAAAACCCCCCTTTAAAAGCTTAATTTATTTTATTTACTAGTTTTGCAAACTCGCCCATGCATAAGATTGCCCAAAGCATGCCTAAAATATAGACTACTTCCCGAGGTGCATCCAGGCCACTATTTGAAAATATTTTGGTTGGACATGAGCTCTAGCCTCTAATTTCAATTAGGACTGCTTCACACACCATGTAACTTTGAGTAAGCAGCTGAGTGTAATTTCTTGTGAAACAGATTAAGTTAAGCTCTACAATTTTCTTTAAAGTGGGTCATGGTCTACTTTAGAATTGACGAGAATAAGTATAAAGGTCAAAATATTATATATACATCTATAAATATGTGGAATGGTTAGTGTGTATATTCAAATACTAACTAAATTTGAGATAATCATAGTCTGTTGTTGCAAACTATTGGTACAGTGTAATTCCCGATATGTCATACTAAAATTATTCAAGAATAAGTTGGAAGGCAACTAAAAACTGCACAATCCATTCAAACGTTCTCTGATAAAATACTTATAAAAAAAAAGCTCTTAAGATCAACAGGCCACAATGAAAAAAAAGCCAGTGTTAATTTTAACTAAATTGAACTGCTTGCAAGAGTTGTCGCTTGAGAGTCTCTACCAAGTAGCCCTAATATTATTATGTAGCAATCGTCAGAAAATAGGAAAAACGAAATATAGATTTGATGGGTGTAACACACGTTTATACGATGAAAACCGTTATATATAAGGAACAACACGTGGCGTCATGTGCCCTGCAACAATCCTGGAAATGAAAGCGACGCAGTCTCACTGAATATCCCTCCATAAGAAATGAAATCCATTAGAAACGTTTCAATTCATGAAATAATATCTAGAAAAGCTAAAATTTAAGAGAATACACACAATGGCATGGAAAACACCCATTGCTAGGAAATATTCAATAGAGAAATCTAGTAGAACTGTTGCATTTCATAAAATAGCAGCTATTTAAGCTAAAGTTTAAGAGAAATGGCACTATTTAGAAACATCTCTCCACAGGAAATTTTAAGTACATACTTGGATTTAATAGCTATCGAGGCTAAGCTTTACAGAAACGACGCATTTTAGGGAAACATACCCACACAAAAGTTTTAAACAAAAAAAAATCAAATAGAAACGGTGCATTTCACAAAATAATAGCTATCGAGCCTAAACTTTAAAAGAAGGAAACATATAAGCAGAGCAATGAAGTAGAAATGTTGCATTTCGCAAAATAATAGTTGTCAAGGTTAATATTTAAAAGAAATGGTGCAGCTTCATTGGAAGCATCTCTATGCCAGAAAGTTGAAGCAAAGAAATCAAGTAGAAATGTTGCATTTCACAAAGCACCAACTATCAAGACTGAATTTTAAGAGAAACATCATGGTTTCATGAACAATTCTTTCCATGGGAAATTTTTAGAGGAGAAATATAATAGAAATGCTGACTTTCACAAAATAGCAGCAAGTATTGGCTCTAAAATTCAATAGAAGCCGGGCATTTTCGCAACAAACTATTTTTCCACCCTAAATTTTAAGCACAAACCACAAATTTACAAACAAAGAAAGACAGGAAAATGCAAACAAAACAATAATGAAAAAAAAAATGGTAAGCAAATCTGTGCATAATTTTGAGGCAAAAAAAACAACCTATAGATATAATAAAACGACCAAACCGTTTGCACACAGTCGAGCGTCCAAGCTAAATGGAGGGTGAAACTTGCTAAATGTCACGAGGAGGCGTGTAGCTGCCACACTACACAACACAGAATCCATCACACAGCTGAGGGTCCAAGCACTACTAGTGGCAACCAAATCTCAAAGCCTCAGTTGCACCTCCAGAGAGAGCAGGAGGCAAATGATGGAGCGTGTAGGGTTTGGGAATAGTTCAAGGTTGGGGATAGAGAGTCAGAAGGGTGCGTGTAAGGATTAGGATTAAATAAGGCGATAGAGGAAGCGAGGGCGGGGCACGTGGGCCTCATGCGAGGACCCATGATACCGATTTCTTATATGTATATTACTTCACGAGTAATTTATTTATTTATTTTTATTTTTGTAATAAATTAATTGTTTTAATTTTTTTTATTTTAATTATAATTATTTAAAAATAAAGTTTCAAGAATTATTTAATTTAATTTTAAATTCTTAAGTTAAATTGGTTGGTATAAGAATTAATTAAGTTAATTTTAATTATATGTAGTTAATTATAATTAAATTAGTTAAGTTAAATTGGTTAAATTCTTAAGTTAAATTGTTTTAAATTAGTTTAAAATTTCAATTAATTTCATTTAATTAGGTATTTATCCATGCTAATTTAACCAAATTAATTAAGTATTTTTTCTTTTTAAATGAGTAAAACAAAAAAAAAAAAATTATTATTAAAGGGTTTTGAACCTGCGACCCCCACCAAGCGAAGCGCCTTAAAAAGAACACTAACACCAACTCGCCCTCATAGGTCTTTACAAATGAATTCTTATACTTATTTAGATTAATGGTAACACTATAGGGATTAGAGTGGTATTATTATTAGGAAGATACAGTATGAAGATTAAGACTAATTGGCTTATTACCTGACCTAGTGATCCGGAGCCAATTAACCGAGTTGAATCATAACTAGTGAATGCATGGGAAATCAAAGCAAGGGATTATTTAGTGCTACTAATATTTGTATCCTGAAGTATAAACTCCGACTGTCCAAGCGTCAGGCTCACGAGACCATAAACATAACTCGTCGAGCCAAGCGCCAAGTCCCTCCACTCCACTCCACCAGTCAAGTCAATGCTAAATCTCAAGGCAGCATTCGAAAACGCCAACACTGCGCACCAAGGAAAATCTCCCGAGTCAAGCATCAGAGGATATTTAGTTATAGGAGAAAAATTAAAAGGGCTTAGACTGGGAGAAGTGGGAAGGATGTGGCATATGCACTAGGAGAGTAAGCATAGGAAGTGGCAAAGTATGGCGCAAGGCTAGCGTAGCTACAGGGCAAGGGAACCAACAGTTTTTTTCATATATAGGGGCAAAGAAATAAAGCTTAGACGCTTAATCCTAATCCTAACCTAGCCAATCCCCTAAAGGAGTAATGTCTATTTATAGACAAGTAAAGAAAACTTACACCTAACCCTATTTCTAGTTTAAGTAGCACCAATTTGAAACATCCTGGAACTCACCTTGACAACTTTGGTTGATGCAGGTTAAAACATACAAGATGGTCAGGACTCGAGGGAGTCAAGGTAGGGGAGCATCGTCGCAAGCATCGCCAACACCACCAGTGCCACCACCACCATCACCCGAGCTAGCCCTCATATTGCACTCGTTGGAAGTCATTAACGAGACTTTAAAGGGGTGACAACTGGCAGGGACTGAAGTGGAACCCCCACCGTCTGGAACAGGTAATCCAGAAGCGTCAAGGGATTCAGGGGGAGGACCTCCACCCAAAGACATTACGTGAGAATTGTAGAAGATCAAACTTCCAGAGTTTGTTGGGGGTCATGCCAGTGAACGCGTGGAAGCATGGTTGGAAGGAACAACAAGGTGTTTTTCCTTAAGGGACTATGCGTCCAACTCAAAGGCAAAGATCGCCATTTTTTAGTTAAGAGACAACGCCTTGAACTATTGGGGTAACTTGGAAAGACAACTGCACCTTACCCCAGACATAGTATATTGGGAACTTTTCGAGGAGAGGTTTCGAAGGAAATATCTACCAAGCATACTATGAGGAACAATAGGTAGGGGCATTTCATGCCTTAGTATAGGGAAACAGAACTGTAGAAGAATATGAGATCAGATTTATGGAACTGGTCAAATATGTTTCATATATGGATAATGACCAATGACAGGCAGAGCGCTTCATCTATGGATTAAACCCTAAGATAAGAGCTATGGTACGGATGTGGAAGCCGTCTTCAGTAGTGGAGGCAGTGGAAAATGTGAGTTATGCGGAAGAACACATGAACTTAACCGGGGGTACAAGATCGACATTTCCACATTGTCCTGGATTTGTAGGGAAGTCCCCGAGGACATTTCCTAGGGTAGGGGGCTCAAGGCCACTGCCATATGGTAATAGAGTCGCACCAAGGACAGTAGTTGTAGGGATTTCAATGGCAGAAAGTGCAACATCTCGTTCATCGCCAATGATGCAGACAGGTTCACGACCATCTCAGGGAACAACGAGTAGGGGTAGGGGTTCCAGGGGAAGGAACTCATTTTAGAAACAGTCACATAACAATACATAGGTTCAATCTCGTGTTACCTGTTGGGGGTGCAGAGGACCTCATTACCAGTGTGACTGCCCAGAGTTACAATCAAGGTTCGTGCATAGAGAAAGAAAGGCACCGATGGGGAGAGCAAGTAGCAGCCACCAGATTTACGTAGAGGTTAATAACTGCCAAGCAGAACATCAATCCACGGTGCTGGAGTCATCAGGTACACTAAATCATATCAATGTTAAGATTTTGTTTCATTCTAGTGTGACAAATAGTTTCATTTCACCATCTGCATTATAAAAGAGTGGGTTGGCAGCCTACGATCACGATGACTTTAAACAAGTCGAGATGGATTCGTGGGAAAAACAAGCGGTAGGACCTAGTGTTGATAATTGTATAATAGACCTGGGAGTGTGCACTACCAGGTTGAAGGTATACGTCACTTCTCTCAGGGAATATGACCTAATCATTGGAATGGATTGGTTAGCAGCTCATCGATATTTGGTAGATTGTTTCGCAAAGAGGGTTCTTTGTGTCGAGGATGAAGGAAGACCAGTAGAGATCCAACATGTACAAAGAAAAGTGTCGTTATTCTTTATATCAACTATGAAGGTTAAGTGATTCTTGAGGCAAGGGTGTCGACTTTATGTAGTGGAAGCAGTGAATGAAAGGAAGGGACCCTCATTGGATCAGTATCCAGTATTGTTAGAATTTCAAGATGTTTTTTTGAACGAGTTACCAAGGTTACCTCCTAAGAGGGAGCTTGATTTTACTATTGAGATAAAACCTGGTGCAGAACCTATCTCCAAGACTCTGTATCGGATGACAGCGCTTGTAACACCCCACAATTTCTAAACATCAATCTTAATCATAATCAAGTTAATTTCTTACTGAGACAATAACTGTAACACCCACACAATTCAATCCTCCGTCGGACTTCGGAACGTCATCCGTCGTGATTCGGGATTTCGCCGGTCGGGAGTTCGCGAGCCCCATTGCACCATGCACAGGACCTTCCAAGTCCCGAACCCCGATGGTCAACGGGTCAACCTTTTCTTGCGTCGGGGATTTCCCTATCGGGAAATCAGCGGTTGTAGTGTCGAGCGTTTCATGCAACACAAAACCCCAAACCCCGAAACTCCGACAGCACGCCACCTGTCAGCATCTCATGGCGAGGCCTAACGCCTTGACACCTGTTTCCCACTATGTCTTGTGGACCCACCTTGCCACGTCCTCTTCGGGATTTCGCGGATCGCGGATCCACAATGCAAGTTTCCTTGTAGTCGAAAACCCCGAACGCCGAACTCTGATATGAGGGATCTGACGCCGCGTGTCCCTCCGTAGATCGACGGCTCCCATTGATTCGGGAAATCGCCGGTCGCGATTCCAAAGAACTTGAACTCTTGTCTCCAGGAACGCCGAACGCCGAACCCCGACTCCCAGGGATCCTGCGCCACGTGTTCTCTCTCTGATCTACGGCTCAGGTTGAATCGGGAAATCGCTATTCGCGATTTCTAAGGGTAAGGGACTCATGCCTACATAAACTCCGAAGTCCGATATCCCAATGGTGCCTGGACTTGCTGGTGTCGAAGGGTTAAATCCCTTGCACCTTCCCTGAGATCTAACGGCTGTCGGGTGGTCCGCCCGGGATCTATGGTTAACGGGTATTCTCCCGAAATCGAATTACTCAGACCCCAGTTTTCTAAGTAAATTTGGTAACGGTTCCTTACTTTCAATAGCCGCTATTTCGTAAGCAATTTTACAACCTTTAGTTTAAGTAAACAGTAACACTACCTTCATGGCAAACAATGGTTTGGGATAACGGATACCTTAACAACTTAGATTTGTCATCAAATACGGAATTTATGGCAGACAGAGATAATCCATAAACATTGATTTAGTAAACTGAAAGAACAACTTCTTAACATGATATTGAGTTTTATAACAGCAACTACAGCAGTTTAAGATTTTCAATAAATACTGTGATGATAACAGAAAGAAATGGATTCAAACTTAACCAAGTACCTGGATCTGATGCTAATTTCAGTTGCCTCTGCTGCCTTGCTGTCCTGCTGCCCTTCTATTCAGTCCAGACCTGCCATAAACACAAAATAACTGCCCAAGTCTGTTGTCCACCCTGCCAACTAGGGAAAACGTCCTAGCTCCAGGATATCAACGGATATCCTGGCCCCCGAGCCCAAAACCTCCAGCAACACGCACGTG
>ML787644.1:225773-249320 GCA_009831015.1 Picea engelmannii | reverse complement strand
TTTCATAAAGTAAGTACATCATCCTTTTTCTCTTGTCCATTCAATACTTTAGAACTAGGGAAAGAGTAGTATTCTATCACAGTTTGTTCCAGATCCAGGTGGATCTGGGGAGATTGGTCTGTGTCCGCACTCACGAATTTATCCTTGAATAGGTAGTAATACAACTTCCTTGAAGTTTGAAGAAGTGATCTCATCGTTGTTGTCAGAGGAGACAAGACAAAAGAACATGGAAGGACAAGGAACATATGCATTATTTGCAAGAGGATGCTCCCAGGAAAGAAATAGATATAAGTCCTCAAGTGGGAGATGTAATTCTGAGGTTAGATCTAAATCTCCCTGAAAGTTTGTAAGGGTATGTTGAATATGTGGAAAATAATGGCACTACAAGAAGCAATTTAGATCCAAAATTGAGAAAAAGAAGGGATCGGAAGAAGGTCCTTCTACAAAAGAAAAATCCTCCAATGAAGAAGGAGGGGATGTGTACTTGTCTTCTTCAAGAAAACATGCATATCATGAGGCATGGTTGGTTGACTTAGGTGCATTCTTTCATATGACTCCCCAAAGGGAATGGTTCTGTGAATATGAAAGGTATGATGGAGGTAATGTTTTCTTAGGTGATGACTCGAAAACCATAATCATAAAGTGAGGAAAACTCAAGTTGATTCTCATATATGGAAGGATTAGAACACTACCTGGTGTTCTGCACATCCCAGTTTTGGCCAGAAATTTGATTTCTATAAGAAAAATGGACAATGCAGGGGTAAAATAAATATTTGAAAAGGAAACTTGTGAGATGGTTCAAGGAGAAATGGTGTTGCTGAAGGGAGTTCAGTTTGGAAATCTATATAATATGCAAGGAAGCACTATTAGTGATGGATGTAATAGTTCCATTATTCTTGATATTAGATTTGAAGAAGAAAGAACTCCTACAATCTCTAGAGAAAAGTTTATGATGTGGCATCAAATACTGGGGCATATTGGATAGAAGGGCCTTCGAATACTACACGGTAAAGGTATGGTTGAAGGTATGTCTAACTGCTCTATGGATTTTGATTTCTATGAACATTGTGGATATGGGAAGAAAAACCAGGCAAGATTCCCCTCTTGTGCAATGAGGGAAGAAGGAATTTTACATCTAGTTCATAGTGATGTGTTTGGACCTGTTTCAGTTCCATAATTGGGAAAATGTGTGTACTATGTCTCATTTATAGATGACTTCCTGAGGAATACTTGGTTATATTTCCTCAGGAATAAATATGAAGTCTTTGATAGGTTTAAAGAGTTTAAGGCTCTTGTTGAGAATCAAATAGAGAAAATAATTAAGGTGTTGAGTACAAATAATGGTAGAGAGTTCTGTGTGAATGAATTTGAATAATTCTATAAGAAGTGTAGTATAGAAAGGCATAATACTACTCCATATACACCTCAACATGATATATTTGCAGAAAGGATGAACATGACATTGGTGGAAAAGTAAAGGTGCATGTTATGTGGTGTCGGATTAGGGAAATAATTTTTGGTGGAGGTAGTGGGTACTACATGTTACCTAGTCAACAGATCACCCTCATCGAAGTTGGATGACAAGAATCCACAAGAGGCATGGACTAGTAAGAAACCTTCTCTCACACATCTCAAGGTATTTGGCTATGAGGCCTGTGTTCATGTTCCAAAGGAAAACAATAAGCTAGATAAGAAGGATGAAAAGCGTATCTTTATTGGGTATAAACATGCTCTCAAAGGTTATAAGATTTGGAACCCAGAAAATAAGAAGGTTGTATATAGCCAAGATGTGCTATTTAGAGAAATTAAGGATGTTGTTAAACATGAATTCCTACCAAGTAAGGAAGAACCAAAGAAAATAGAGTTTGATTTAAAGGATGATGAATCAGACTCTACAAAAGAATAGGAATTAGAAGAAGAAGATACCCATACTCCAGTATTGAGGAGATTAGTTTGATAAAGAAGGATACCTGGAAGGTATACTCCATATGATTTCCATTCAAATTTTTCTTTGTCTATTACTGATGATGATCCTAGAACTGTTAGGGAGGCAGTGGATTCAAAGGATGGAAAGCTCTGGAAAAATTCCATGGATGAAGAAATGACAACCTTGGATAAGAATTAGGCTTCGGATCTAGTGGAGTTGTTGACTGGAAGAAATCCCATTGGAATCAAATGGGTATTTAAAAAGAAGCTGAATGAGAAAGGAAAATTGGAGAAATACAAAGCTCAGTTAGTAGCAAAGGGTTATTCCCACGTTGAGGGAATTGATTTTGGTGATATTTTTTTCATGTTGCCAAGTTAACTTCTATAATATTTTTGTTATCTCTTGTTGCTGAATTTTATTTTGAAGTAGAATAGATGGATGTGAAGACAACATTCCTACATGGAAATCTCAAAGAAGAAATATATATGAAGAAACCAGAAGGCTTTGCTATGAAGGGAAAGAAGGAGCTAGTATGCAAGCTAAAAAAGTCCCTTTATGGTTTAAAACAATCACCAATGATGTGATATCAAAAATCTGATACTTATATGTTGGGACTTGGCTTCACAAGAATAAAAGAGGATCACTCTATGTATTTTAAATTAATTGGTGATCATTTGATTTATTTGGTCCTGTATTTCGATGACATGTTGTTGTTAGGAAACAACAAGGAGATTATCCGAGATGTGAAAACTCAGTTTTCCTCTAAATTTTACATGAAGGATCTCAGTGCTTCAAATTTCATTTTGGGCATGGAAATTAAAAGAGATCGAAAAAACAAGAAACTCTAGTTAAATCATAGAAAATATGTTGATACAATATTGCAAAGGTTTAGTATGTAGGAATGTAAATCGGTCAAGGTCCCTATTCCTATTGGTAGAAATTT
The DNA here is from genome assembly GCA_009831015.1 of Picea engelmannii. Lineage (NCBI taxonomy): Eukaryota > Viridiplantae > Streptophyta > Pinopsida > Pinales > Pinaceae > Picea > Picea engelmannii. The sequence goes on along the minus strand of ML787644.1, from coordinate 246,450 downwards.
ATCTATGGACCAATGTCCCAAGACATAGGAAGAGGAGGAGGAAATGTCTCGTGTTTCATATGCGAGTGAAGTTGGAAGTTTTATCTGTGCAATGGTTTGTACTAGACTGGACATTGCACATGCACTAGGAGTTTTGAGAAGGTATATGTCAAAACCAAGGACGGAGCATTGGACAACAATTAAAAGGGTTTTTAGGTACTTGCATGGAACTTCTAGCTATGGATTGTTCTACCAAAGATGACCAGGATTGGACAGAGTGTTGGACATACATGGCTTTGTGGATGTAGAATGGGCTGGAGATCTGGATCGTAGGAGATATACAAGTGGGTATGTGTTTAACTTATTTGGAGGAGAAATCAGTTGGATGAGAAAAAGACAGGTTGTAGTGGCACTTTCAACTAAAGAATTTTAATACATGGAAACCACTCATGCAAGTAAGGAAGAAGTATGGTTACAAATATTGTGTTTAGGTAATGAGTTGGTACAACAAGTTGTGAGGATATATTGTGACAATTAGATTGCAATTTTTCTAGTGAAGAACCCGACTTATCATTCAAAGACAAAGCATATTGATATTCAATATCACTTTTTGAGAGACATGGTTGAAGAAAATAAAGTGTTGCTGATGAAGGTGGAAACTTTGTAGAATGTTGCAGATTCATTAACAAAATTTATGAGCACTAAGAAGTTCTCTTGTTGTAGAGGATCCATGGGCATTGCTTCCCTGGATTTTTGACTATGTAACCCTCTAACCCCATGTATGAAAATAAAACAACAAGTGGGAGAATGTTGGGTATGTGTTATATTCTTTGCATGACTAGATCTAACGTCCACTACATTACGTTGGGCATGCAGGGGGGTTTGAGAAATTTTTTCCTCGGGAAACGTGTCACATTTTTGCCTCATTGTTTGTGTCACCTTGATTTTCATGTCCATTGTTGGGTGGTTTTCTGGCACATGGTTTTTTCCAATGGTTTTCTATTTCCGGTTAAGGAATTAAGGTTTTTGACTAATCCAGGTTATTGAGTTATGGTTTTGGATGCCACTGAATCCTATATGTATATTGTATTGTAAACAATGTATCACTATGAATGAATATAGAATATGTTGGTTTTCCCAGTTTGGATTTCTAGGGGAAAAATATCCGTGTAATGTTTGTATTTTCCATTGTATATTTTCTATTATTTTACTGAAAATTTGTTTGTAGTAAATAATTGTACAAGGCTCAAATCTACATAAACTAGCTAGAATAGTGGTATCTTATCCATGAAGAGAGACATGTGTTGGCTATGCTCATTCATAATAAGTTGACTACAAAGAGGCTAAAAATGGATTTTAACATAAAGTGTCAATGTGAAAATGATAAACATACAAAAACCTAACCCTAGAAGATAAAACACAAAATGATTTGTGAGCCCCGATTTGGTTAGTTGATACATCAAATTTTCGGGGGAGTTACTTTTGCATATGAACTTCATTCGGGGCACTCAGTATCCCATTGAAAAGTTCTAGTTGATAAGTACACATTACAAACATCCAAATAATTGTTTTGACATCTATTGGGTGCTTCCGATTAAAAAAAAATCATTTAGGGCCTCAAAACAACCTCAAAATTTTTGGGCCTGAAGAAATGTAGAAAAACTGCTGAGATGTGGAATCATTCTAAATTAGCGGAATAGGTGGGTGGTCACCTATTGTGATTATTGATTATGTGTTTTCATTGATGGAAACATGAGTCAAAAATGTACAATAATCAAAGGAAAAGGAAGATCACCTTGGGGTCGAAGCAATTTGTGATAATTATTGATCACGATAGGATCGACAATGATTCTATGTTCCTAAAGATCAGGAGAGATAATGAGGATATTGTACAAAGAATACACACATAAATCAGAGCATGAAATATTAAGGTATTTGGAAAGGATGAAGGAAAGATCAAAAGGGAGAGTGCATTATAGAAGTGTTATAGGGATTGAAATAACCACAGTAAACTCCAAAAGAATCAAGGAAGAATATTGTCCGTTGATGTAGTTCTCGGGAAAATCCTAGATCTGCAGATCACGAAAAATCCATAACCTACACAGAAGAATCCCTTGTGAAGGATCGTGGAATCCTAATCGTACATTCTCAATTTGGGAGTAATCACAACTGTTAGATCAGTTCAGGATCTATCCTGATCGTCAAATAGAACCAAGTGGAAGGACATGATAAGCAGACCCCATAAGAAATGAAGTCTTGAAACCTTCAAAGTCGTGAAGTGAACACTGACCATCAAATATCATGGAGAAAATTTGGGTCAGTTATGAACCATTGGATTAAGCAGAGGATAGGAACTTCGACACTTCAACGATTCAGGATTATTAGATCGAATATTTAAAATGTCATAATCCTGAAGTAACATCAACCATCATATCAAGGATGAACTTCAGATGAATCTACAACTGTTGGATCTAGGAGGAAGACATGTGACACATTAGTAGTTCCACATCAGTAGGATCATGTCAACAATAGATGACACATCACCCCTTCAAATGGTGAGAAATTTCAAGGTCGATGTGGTACATAAGGTCCATGAAAGTCATGAATCAAGGTGACACATGCCACACATACTTAGGGTCCACGTCATCTTGAGTGACTTCAACAAGCCACATCACTTCGAGATTACTAAATTTGTGGATATCCAAACTTCTTTTACCACCTAATTGCCTAAGGCTGGGATCATGAAGTAAATATAATTGTTGATCTACTTTAGGATCATTCTTGACCATTGATCAATCGTAGTGGAAAGATAAGATAAGTGGGGCCAAAGGCATGAAGTCCAAGGATGATTTTAAGGATGGAAATTTATTTTAAAATGTAGAAACCTTGGAAAATCTTACTAATCCTTCATATGCCAACTATAAATGTTTGGCGATATTTTTATAAAAAAAATTAAATTTCTAAGGATTTTGTATAGTTTGTATAAAATTATGGCGATTTTTAAGGTAAAATAATTTTATCCCATAGAATTTGGGTGAATCATTTTTAGAATAGCGAATCTTTTTTTGGGAAAAATAATGGAAAATTAGCCCATGAGAGAAATTTATCCCCTAAAATCATCCCTAACGAAGTCCCAAAGTAAACAAAAACCTTTGGATTGAGTTATGGGAAGATCCATGGTGGTGGACATATTTTTTGCTTCAATGATAATTGAAGGACATGGTAAAGTTCAAATTCTTGGAGTCCTAGATTGTTGAAGCCCCATAATATTGTCAACTGTCCAATTGGAGTTGTGTGGCAACAGTGAAATTCGACATTGACCAACTTCGGAGATAAAGGAATTTGAGTTACTCAAAGGATCTTGGAGTCTCATAATGTCAAAATGAACAAGGACCGTCGATCTCAACTGAAAATTAATTCATGATCGTCGATGTCATTGAATCCTCTAGATGAGCCAAGATTGTCCATTCAACGAGATATTAAACATCGACCATATAATCTACTAGTGAAGAGGCTACAAAGGTTGAAAATCTTGAAGCTCAAAGTGCCAGAGAGCCTAGTTCCAGTTTCGGTCACGTGATAAGGTAAAGAATCTAATAAGGAGCGCAAAGGGCCTAGAAGTAAATAATCCCTTAGACATTTGAATATGGTCCCATGTAGAATAATAATGGTGGAAGGAGAAAAACGCAAATAAAAAAACATTTGAAATGGATAAGCCCATGGTTTTGAGCCCATGGTCACAAAGGAAAGTGGATTGATGGAAGCGCCTCTTGCAAAATTTATTTTATGTAAACAACTTAAGGCATGTAGAGTAATTCAACAAATATTGACACCAAACGCATTCATTTATGCTTCAATATAGTTTAGGCATGCAGGGATAAATAAATTAACAAAATATTTGAAGTCTTCTTAAGTTAAAATAAATTGTTTATTGATAAGATTAGAATGAAGAGGTGCAATGGTTCATTGTCAAAAGACACATTGGTTCAATATTATAGCTATTCAAATACTATAAAAACTAGAAAAGTGTGGTGAAAAGAGTGTGTCTTGGTGGATATATATATATATATATATATATATATATATATATATATATATATATATATAATGGATTGAATGAAATTTCATTCTATCAGGTTCGTGCCTATTTACAAGTTGAGTCATGTTATGAGGGTTGGATTCCTCACATCTCAGTTGGATATGAGATCAAAAATTTGGGTCTTTTATGAGGGTTGGATTACTCCTTTCTCAGTTGGATATGAGAACTAAAATATGGGTCTTGTATTAGAGAGTTGGATCTCTCATATTCAGTTGAAGATGAAGATATTAAAGGATTGATTTTATTTGTATTCATTCAAGTTAAATAAATACAAGAAAGATATTTTATATACTTCATAAAATTTGTGTTATACATGTTTATGAATAATTAATTTAGATTCATATATCGTATTCAGTTAATTCAATTAATCTATGAAAGTGTGAAAAGAAATAAAAAATTCCAAACGCTAATTCACCCCCCCTCTTAGTGTTAGTGTGTGTTTCAACAATTGGTATTAGAGCAGGTGCCTTCAACACAATTTTAACACTGGAAGGTAGATTCTGAAGAAATGGGTGGACAAATGGATCTCTCGACAAATGAAGCCCCCTTATTTGATGGAACAAGCTACTCTTCATGAAGGGAAAGAATGAAATGGTATCTAAAGTCAAGAGGATCTAGTATTTGTGACTCAATAGTATGTAAACCTTGGTACTCAACTACCTCAAAGAAGAAATCCAAAACTAAAAAAGAAGCAAAGAAAAATAATTCAATAGCATTAAAGACAATCCATAATGGACTCTGAGACCGAATCAAAGAAAAAATAGGACATTGCATCTCTGCTAAAGTACTATAGCTCCAACTAGATAATTCTTACCAAAAAAAAGAAAAAAAAAGAAATGGAGAATTCCAATTAGTTTATAAAACAAAACAAAGAAATGAAAAAATCAAATCAGATTAAAGAACAAAACTCAAAAGTGGACTATCAGACCAAGTCAAAGAAAATATGGGACACTATACCTCTGCTACAATACTATGGCTCTAGATAGATAATTCTTATCAAAATAAAGAACAAAAAAATGAAATGGAGAATTACAATCAATTTATAGAACAAAACAAAGAAACAAAAAAATCCAATCAAATTAACAAAACTCAGAAATGGAGAATTCCAATCAGTTTATAAAACAAAAAAGAGAAATAGAGAAATCAAATCAGATTAAGGAACAAAACATAGAAATGGAGAAACCCAATCATATTGAAGAAAAAATACAAATAAAAAGAAATCTTATCAGAATAAAGAACAAAACATAGAAGAGGAAAATTCCATCAAAGAATTGATGCAAACCCTAGTCATCAACAAAGAAGACTACTACATCAAGGAAATGATAAATACCATAGTATTCACTAAAGAAAAAATATTATATTTAAATATTGATGTTGTAGCTACATTTGAAGTGATTAGTATGGAACCAAGAAATGGTCTATATATTGAAATTACTAAGGATGTTATCAACCAAATTGAATACACAATTATGTCCACTTTTGAAGAGTTGGAGAAACTTCAAAATAAAGATATTTTTCTACTACAACAGTTAGATCAATCTAACCTTGAATAGCATGAACTAAAAATTCACCTAGAAGACAGAGAAGAAGAGATCAATAGATTAAAGATTGAATTTGTTGATCTAACAAAAGAAATGAATGAGTTAAAGACATATGAAAAACTCAATAAATGCAAAGAATAATTATAAGAAACAAAAGAAATGGTCAACAGTTTAAAGACTCAACATGAAGAAGATAAGGAAAGTGAAGCAGGGATGATTTTAAGGATGGAAATTTATTTTAAAATGTAGAAACCTTTGCGATTCTTACTAATCCTTCATATGTCAACTATAAATGTTTGGCGATATTTTTGTAAAAATATTCAAATTTCTAAGCATTTTATATAGTTTTTATAAAATTTTGGCTATTTTTAAGGTGAAATAATTTTATCCTATAGAATTTGGGCGAATCATTTTTAAAATAGAGAATCTCATTTTTTGAAAAACCATGGAAAATTAGCCCATGAGTGAAATTTAGCCCCTAAAATCATCCCTGAAGTGAAGAAACCCTAAAGATCTAGTTGACTAAAAAGGAAGTATCATGCCACACGTTGGAATTAGAAGTCATCAACCTCAAAAGGATTTAGCTAGAAAACAAGGAAGAAATAAAAAGATCGAATAATGAAGTTGTTGACATAACAAAATATATAGAAGAGTTGAAGAGGTGTGAAAAAACCAATAACTACATAGAAGTCTTGGATGATATAGAAGAAATGGTCATCAATATAAATATTGAACTTGAAGAAGCTAAGAAAAAAGAAGAAGCCTTGAAGATTTGGTTGAATAAAAAGGAAGAATCATGTTACATGTTGATACAAGAGCATCTCTCCACCTCAGCACACATCGGTCAATTAACTCACATGGTTCACATTCAAGAAAGGGAGAGGCATCGCCCTCTCATTTTTCCTCAAGAATCAAAAGCATGATCTGGGCATTTAATGATGACAATCTGGAGGAGCCAAAGTTGTGCATTTGCACAAGATGAAGATAAGGTAGCTATTAAGTGGTTGACGATAGGGGGAATCTACATCCAATTTGGAGAATATTTCCATGATTGTAATTTTCCATTAGACATGATTTATGAATGGTTATGTGACACCACTAGTTTATCTTGCAAGGGAAGCTCGTTGATCCCTGCTTGTATAAATCTTTGTATTGTTTCCAAGTAGAAGGTTAGAAGGTAAGAGAGATATAGGGGGAAGACAAAGGTTGTTGTAGGTTAGCTAAGATACAGTTAGCTAGGAGAAAACCAAGGAGATTCAAGACTCAGTTGTAGCTCAAACTCCACTATTGTAATATGATATTCCACCATTAATAGAAAATGACTGTTTTTCCTATTATCAATTTCTCTGTAATGGAAGTTGTGTGATGAATGTCATTTACATGCATTTGAATTGTAGATGGATGTTAGAAATCATCTGCATGGATAGAGATACAATTTTTAGGGATAGGTATAGAGATAGTAAATGTGTTGAACCTACACAGAATAGATCTAGCTAGAAAATACTACACACATTTACAGAGAGAAATTAAGAAAAAAGAAGCAAGATATAAAGAATGGAAGAATTCTCATTAACTGTATTCCACACTCAAAGAGTGAATAATTTACAATATATATAGAATAAATGAGTAACTAATAATCCATAATGGTGGTCTAGATTGATCTGGACACACACCAACAGTTACAAGAGTAAACGGCCACCTAGTCTAGTTTCTCAGGTAGTAACGGGAGTGAACTGCCACCTAGCTGAGTTAACTAGTCAACTAGTCTTCAGTTAAGTAACCGAACAAAGAGTAGTGAGTTGGTGATGATCTCAATGTTGCATGGTGACAAAACCAATGCAACATATAAACTCATCTCAACTAGTGAAACTAAAGTGTCAACTGAAAAAGAATATTCTCTAGGTGGAATATTCTCCCGTAAAATATAGGAGATTGGATAATGACTAATTATGGATATTAAACAAGGAATAATAATAGGAAAAATAAATCTTAGGTGTGTGTGAAGTAACACCAACACCCCCACTGAACATCACTATGGTGAAAATAAAGAATGGGTCCCTTCTACGAGGCCATGTTAAGTACCCAAATACAAAAGATAAAATGAAATAAACGAGGAAAGAGGGAAAACATCATGGGAACAACCCCCCCCCCCCNCCACAAATTACAATGCATAAAATAAAAAATGATAAGAAACAAAAGGAAGTTGCTAAGAAACCATGTCCTTCACTCCAAGAAGACCTTGCAACTGTGCAAGTTTGTGCTCTTTGAATATTTTGTTGAAGATGTAGATGTTTGCATGGATCTGATGAATTATATGCACCATTGAGATGTCCACACATATCCACTTTATCTTCTTGTGATGAAAAATATCCAAATAAATTTTGGATGAAATTTTGAAAACCGTGTGGCCATTTCCAGAAAAATGCTAAACTTTTGTTGATTTTAAAACGATCATAACTACACTTTATGGACTCCGTTGTGAACGATTTTGTTTTTGAAATTGGATATTTTCCCGAGAGGAATTAAAATATACAATTTGTTTCTAAAAATTTGGGTCAAAAAATATGATAATGGAGTCTCATGTGCAGGGCTCTCTTTTTGTCTTCTGACATGCATGCATGGTGCATGCAAAAGTGTCTGCATGTGACTCCTATGATGCATGCCATATATATTTCACATAAATTTCAGAAAACGAATCTGAAATGGAGTAGACATCATCTTCAATTAATGGAATACAAATTTCTGCAAATACTTTTGTAGAAGACTCTTCATAATAGGAGACTTGATCTTTTGATGGCTTCTTTTCTATCTCTCTCTCTTTGACCTCCTGCATGAAGTCTCCACAACATTCTTTATTCCCAAATAGAACCTCCAATCTGGTCCATAATTCATTTGGAGTTAATCCTTGTGATTATTTATATACTTGATGGAAAAGTTCAGGAGAAACAGACATGTCAATACTTCCTATGGACATATCTTGTCTATAGAGAAAGTCATTTTTCTCATTGACAGAATCAGTCTCTACTTCCATTTCCATGGTTATTTGGTATAAGCCTCTACATCTAAGATGAAGCAGAATTTTTGGCTTCCATTCCAAATAGTTATGAGGCGTGAGAAGTATTTCCGGCGAATAATCCATCTTTTTGATGTCTTCAATTTTTGTAACTACAAAAAATGATTCGGTGTATCTTTTTCTTAGCAATCCATCGGATCTGATACCATGTAAATGTGTTGAACCTGTACATAATAGATCTAGCTAGAAAATACTACACACATTCGCAGAGAGAAATTAAGAAAGAAGAAGCAAGATAGAAAGAATGAAAGAATTTTCATTAACTGTATTCCACACTCAAAGAGGGAATAATTTACAATATATATATAGAATAAATGAGTAACTAATGAACCATAGTGGTGGTTTAGATTGATCTGGACACACACCAACAATTACAAGAGTAAATTTCCACCTAGTCTAGTCTCTCAGGCAGTTACGAGAGTGAACTGCCACTTAGTTGAGTTAACTAGTCAACTAGTCTTCAGTTAACTGACTGAACAAAGATTAGTGATTTGGTGATGATCCCAATGTTGCTTGGTGACAAAACCAATGCAACATCTAAAAGAAACTCAACTATTCAAACTGAAGTGTCAACTGAAAGAGAATATGTTAATCCCTAATATTGGCTCATTACCCCTTAATTCGGGCATATTATATTAGTAATGTTATTTTATTTATGTCGGCTTTAATCCATTAGTTGTAATTATACCTCCTAGTCTCCTATATATACCAAGGAGACATTTTCATTTTGAATCATCTTGTACTTGAACATTTAAGTGAGCTAAGAGGAGGTTGCCCCCTCGAAGAGGCTTATTATCTGAAATTATCTCTTTTTCAAGGCGTTGAGTACTTTTTCTGAGGTTTTTCTATGCTATATTGATATTTGGTTCTTAACATATGGTATCAAAGCTCAAGGTCTTGGGGTTTCACTGCTACATCTGAGACACCTTGGAATTTTCACTATAACTTTTTTTCTACAACGTTTTAGAATGAATGGCTTAGACGATATTTAGCAGACAGATCAAGGTACGTTGGGTTGAAAATTCATCTCTTGAGGCCTTATACTTTCGGATATACAGCTTGTACAAGATAAGGTTCTGGAATCATCCTGAAATGAGTCATTACGGAATTTTTGCTATAAACAGTTTTATGTAATGTTTTATACCCTGATCTCTGGATGCCATTTACAAAAATTAGTAAGGTATCTGTGGTAAAAATTTCAACTTCTGGGTCATCTTAAATTTGTAGATACACCTTGTCTAAGATAGGGTATCTAACTAGTCCTATTTGTTGGAAAATGTTTAATAGGTAGCATATTCTTGTCATTGATGGCAAGTACAACAATGAAGATGGAATCAGTATAGGAAGAATGTGATAGACGGGCACCAGAAGTATTTTGGGAAGAAGCTGCAGAGCAACCTCGATAAGATCAGAAGAGATAGTCCAGAGAATGTTTGGTATTTTTTACAGGTAGTGTAAGATTATCATTGATGGAAAGTACAATAGTAATGATGGCTTGAGTACAACAATGATTATCAATAGTAAAATAGAAGATAAGTCTAGGAAGATCGAATGATCGAAGGCCCGAGAAGCATTTCTGATCATTGGATCTCATTCAAAATTCCCGAAAGAATGAGGGTTGTCAGATCTGAATATAGACAAGAAGAGCGTGTTGAAGAGGAGGATAGATCTCAGGCATTATATCTAAGTGCAGGGTCCAACCACCATTGGATCGAGGAAAACCTGCATGATCTTTAAAGTGCAAGGAGTAGAGGGCTCACAAAATCCCGAAAGCAGGAGGACCATCCATCTCAGGGGGTTATGTGGACCGTTTATCTGACTTCATGTCGGATTTTCGTGGATCGAGACTTGAAGATTTCAAAGAATAAAAACCACAGGAATCCTGAAATCACAATATGCGATATTACGATTTAATCACAGCCGTCATATCAAGATAAGATCTGGACCGTCGATCGAACTCATGTCAGCAAACCACGTCAGCTAGGAACACGTGGCACAACTAGCTAATGACAAGTGTTAGACTGATTCAACATTTCAAGCACATGTAAGTCACAAATTAGGGTGACACGTGGCAGGTATTCAACACGTGTGACATCAACAGGTTTACACCCTTTCATAGTTTCGCGGATCAGGAGTTGGAAGCATCAAGAACATTCACCACAGGAATGTTGAAATCACGATATGCAAATCCACAAAAAGATCTTGACCATCAGATCACCAAGGAATGTGGACCGTTGATCAAGCATGAAGAAGGTCTATGAAGTGTTGAAATCAAGACAAGATCTTAACCATTGGGACCATAGGACACATGGCAAAAGATCGTCATGTCGCTGACTGGAAAGTCAAAGGAACGGGGTTTGATCTTAGACATCAGTTTGAGGTTTGATCTTAGCCATCAGATCAAGGTTTGATCTTGACCGTTGATCTAGCTCCATCTCATAGTTTCTCCTATCGTAACTTGGAGTGACGAGAACCTCCACCTAAGGAACAACGATATGCGAAATCACGATGTAATCTGAGCCATCAGATCAAGCTTTGATCTAGACTACTGATTCCAGTCCGTGTCGAAGTTTCAGTGATCGCAACATGGAGTGGAAAGAAAACAATGAAAAAAGAATGTCGATTTCACGATATGCGGAATTGCGATTCAATCGCAGCCGTTGAATCAAGCTTTGATCAGCACCGTTGATCCCATGTCATTTTGGGGTATTGGGGATCGCGACTTAGAGAGTCGAGATGTCTCATCTCTAGACTCACGAAATGTGAAATCGCGAAAGCGCCTTATGCATAAGGCTGTGGTCACAACCCATGGTCACAAGAAGGGAAGGAGTCATTCTAGATAAGCTCCATTTCAGGGTTTCAGAGATCGCGACTTGGAAAGTCGAGATGCCTCATCTCCAAATCCATGAAACGTGAATTTGTGAAAAGTGTTTTTTTCATAGGAACTTGGTTATGACCATAGCCATATAGAGGAAGGAGCCAGCATAGAAAAGCTCTGTATCGAAGCTTCGGAGATTGTGACATGAAGTGTCAGGACACTTAGGCATAGGAATGCCAAAATGCTAAAACCTGATTTAAAGGCAAGATTAATTAAGTTCATCCAATGATGCAGATAAACCTGAAGGAGATCGGAGGGCTACTGATGCATGACATAGTGAAACTTCTAGAAACCATTGATGGCGTCTGCTAGAGAATCCGAAGAGACCTCTATGTGATCGCCAGAGGAGATGAAGAGTCTCCAAGCTTCGTCCAAGTGAAGGAAGACTATTCTTAGAAGGGATTGATAGATGGATGAGTGTGGAAGCCTGTAACTGAAATAGAGAGGGTGAGCTTGAATATCATAGAGAAGACGGAGAGTCTCAACTGCCAGAGAGGCTGAGGAATCTCAGCATAACATCCAGTGATGTTGAACGCGTGGGAAAATGACCAGAGAAGTTGAAGAGTTACCATGATTATCAGGCAGAGCACTCGAGAGGTGGAGGATATCGGCATGGTGTGAGTATGCATATGTATTGCACACATTTCATGGATAAGGTGCACAGAAGCTATAAATACACGGCACAGAGAAGAGATGGGGTGGCGATTGCTGTTGGAGTTTTCTATGGTTGTTGTTGTTGAAGGTGATTCATGTGTGAAGAAGGAGTAGAGTGCAGCAGCTGAATTGCACAAAAGAGGAACTATGTAGTGAATGGACATGGCGCACAGAGCATAAAAAGCAGAAGAACAAATAGCGCAAGTCATGTGTGCAGAAAGGCAATGAGGCAGACAGAGAAACGAAATGCAGCAGAATAGTGATGAGTCTGGTAAGCCATTGTTGAACATCATATCACTGTAATAAGTTTCAGTAGCAAAGATTTATATTTCAGGGTGGTTTGGAGGTGCTATGGAGGACTATTGTCTTCATAGGTTCAAGTGGGTGCTTGAACACAGGGAGTTTTAGCTTCCATCTGGTTGCAGCCAGAGAAACCAGGGTGGCAGGGTGGTGCAAGGGAGAACTCTTGTTCTCTGTTATAGAGGTTGGTTCCTGTATGATTGGAAGTTGGTGCTTCCATCCAGTTGGTGCTGGAAACACTCAAGGAGTTGGTGCTTCCTTCTAGTTGGTGCTATAGAAACTAGGGAGTTGGTGATTCCTTCTAGTTGGTGCTAGAGAAACCAAGGAGTTGGTGCTTCCTTCTAGTGGGTGCTAGAGAAAATAGAGAGTTGGTGCTCTCAGCAAGTAGCAACTTGCAAAGCAGAGGTTGCAACCTCATTATGAATTGGTACTCATATGTATGATAATGTAAAGAATGTAATTATTACTATCATATAAATAAAAATAGGTTTTTACCCTTTATGGGTTTCCTCAAGAAATATCTGTCTCTATGTGTCACATGTGTGTGACTGATGTTGAATATGTTATTGCTTACTTCCCTGCACTATTATGATTGTCCCTCAGTGTTTCTGCAAAGAGTTTAAAAGAAGCATAATTGTTCAAGCACAGTAACAACTGATTCACTCCCCCCCCTCTTAGTTGTCCAACAATTGGTATCAAAGCCAGCCCGTTTTATGTAAGGGTAGATCCTAGAGCTTAAACATGTCAAGCCATGAAGGAAATTCAACCAATAAGGCCCCTCCGTTCAATGGAACAAACTTTGCCTTCTAGAAAGTTAGAATGAGAACCTACATAATGGCTTTAGGTGCAAATGTCTGGGATGTGGTAGATAATGGTTATGTAAAGCCAATTGTGCTAGCTAATAAGGATGACAAACTAGAATTTATCTTCAACACTAAGGCTATGAATGCTATCTTGAGTGGGTTTGCAGAAGAAGAATTCGTAAAAGTTATGCACCTAGAAACTGCCAAAGAAATGTGGGACAAACTCATTAATAGTTATGATGGTAATGAGAAGGTAAAGGATGCAAATCTTCAAACCTACAGAATACAGTTTTAACAGCTGAAGATGAAGGAAGATGAAACTATTGGAAAAACTTTTTGAGAATAGAATAAATGGTAAATGCAATGAAGGCACTTGGTGAAACAATTGGGGAACCTTCTTTAGTTCAGAAAATCTTGAGATCTCTCCCAGATAGGTTCAACCCGAAGGTGTCTACCATAGAAGAACTTAATGATCTAAAAACCTTGCAGTTTGATCAACTTCTAGGAACAATGACTGCATATGAAATGAGAATAGTTAAAGATAAACCCACTTCCATAGAAGCATCATTTAAAGCAGACAAGAATGAGGATTCTGAGCTCGATGAAATTGAAGAAAAATTTGTGACGAGACTGAAGAAGGGATCAGGAAAATACAAAGGTAAACTTCCTTTCAAATGATTTAACTGTGGAAGGATAGGTCATTTTTCAAATAAATGTCCACACAAGAAACATGATCAGAACTATGAAGGTGAAGAGAAGCACAAATCCAGGAGATTTGATAAAAAGAAAAGTTTATGTGTAAACAATGATGACTCCTCAGAAGACACCGATAGTGACTCTTCCTATGAAGATAAGGTAAATGACTTCATGCTTATGGCCAAAGAGAATTATGATAATAAAATCACAAGCAGTGATGAGAATGATGAAGAAGATGTGGTTGGCATGGAAGGAGAGTTGATCAGTGCATTGGAAGAGATTGACAGACTAAGAATCAAGAACAGAAAGCAAAGACAATTGTTGATATAGTTTGAGAAAGACAGTCAAGAACCTGGTGAAGACCTTGTCCTACTAAAATTAGAATTGGAAGAGGCAAAGAAAATCGAAGAGATTCTGAAACAACAACTATTAGAAAAGAAGACAAGATGTGAATCATTAGAACAAGTAGTGAAAACAAGGAAAGAAATGGATAAATTTCAAGCCTTGTATAATCAGAGTCTGTCAAGTATCAAAGCCTTAGAAGGATTAGCCACCATTCTGAATCAGCAAAGGAATCCAAAGCTAAAAACTAGTTTGGGTTATGAAGAGGGATCAAGCAGTGGGAAGCCAGGAAATGAAGAACCCATCAAGTTTGTCAAAAGTACAACCAATGACAATAACAAGCCTGTAGAAACAAAGGAAGACAATCATCTGCCCAGGACGAGTAAAGAAAAAAGTGCCAGGATTGAATCTGTAGAACGAAGAAACAATGCTCTCTCTATTGAAATACGTCATTAGCAAGAAAGAAATCAATTTTCTTAGAGAAGGAAACCTTTTTCCAGGTACAGAGAATTTTTCTATGGCTATTGTTTCTACTGTTCTAACTTTGGTCACAAAGCTGTAAATTGTTCCTTAAGACTTAGACATGAGAAATTAAGATTTCAAAGGAATAAATACTTCCCACAACAAAGAATGATACAGTCAAGTAATAATCCTTCATGAACTGCAAATTGCCAAATTAAGTCTAGAGACATGCAACAGAGGAGGTCAAGGATTAATAAACAATCAATGAGTAGACAACGCTGCAACTACAACTTTGACCTATTGAAAAATGATATTGAATGTTATAACTATCACAACTTTGGACACAAAGCTACAAATTTCCATCTCAATAATTACAAAGCAGATCCAAGGATAAAGTTCTTAGATAGAAAGACCAGCACATGGAAGAGGAAAGATAGTGAAAAATGTGGTCAAGCACTTTCAACTCAAAAACAAAAGGTCTTTGGAAATATAGACAGTGGATGTTCCAAGCACATGAATGGAGACAAGGATAAGCTATTGTCCATAAGTAAAAGAAAAACAGGAAAAGTGACCCTTGAAAATGATGAACTAGGTAAAATCAAGGATAGAGGGATGATGAGTTTGAGTAATGACAAAGGAGATGCCCAATATGTTCTGCTTGTGGATGATCTGAAACATAATTTGCTCAGTACAAGTCAAAAATGTGACAGAGGTATTGAAGAGGTATTCACGTCCAAAGAATGTAAGGTAAATGTAAACTCGGGACAAGTGGTGAATAAAGGCATAAGGACAATTAATGATGTTGAAATTGAATCCTCCCCTGCAAGTAAAGAAGAAGATTCAGATACAATAAAATCATGTTCAGTTAGCATTTGCCCCATGGATGAAGTAGGAGAAGAGCCATGTCATAAGATGGAAGCAGAAGTCTTGAAGGTTGAGAAGGAAAAAACCCAAAGCAAGTTCTTAAATAGATCCATGACCCTGGATAAGATCTTGGATAGCCAGAGATCACCAAATGACAAATCTGGTATTGGATACAACAAGGAAGAAATTAGTACTCCTAAGAAACCTGATACAGGTCCTCTGTCTGTGAAAAAGAAAAGCAGGTATGAGAGTGGTTGTAGCATATTTTTCTTGTGACTGAATATGAAGATAAAAACCTTGGATTGTATGTATCATGGAAGAAATATGAAATGGAACATTAGAAATCGATAAGAATCAATGGGAATATCCAAGGGTTGTTTGAAAAGTACGAGCTACAAATAAGCAGTATGTCAATAGGACAATAGCTCTTCAACAACAACATTTTGTTTTACAAAATGATTCACATGACATCCTGTAGATATAATAAGAGGAAATACCTTGTCAGGGAAAGCTAATCTTTTAGAAACAAAGGAGGAAAATATAGTCAGAAGCAGAGAGATAACAGTGACAGGGGGATTCATCTACTCATGAGAAGAAAAGGTTGATGAAGGAGTCCTAGTAAGAGAGGTGGGAATTTTTGAGTTTTCCACAGAGGATACAACGGAAGCTAAAGATGAACAGGTCCAAGAATCAGAAAGAGAAGAATCTAGTTTAGATACAAATATTCCGTAGGCCTCAGATGAGAGAGTCCATCCCATCAGGGGGAGTTTGCATTGGTTTAATATCTGATACCTCCTAAAAATACTGCAACATCTCAGGGGGAGCATATTCTCTTTGACATTGATGTCAAAGGGGAGAAAAAAATATGGGTGCCTTTGTTGCCATCAAAGCCAAAGGGGGATATTGTTGGAAAATGTTTAATAGGCAGCATATGCTTGTCATTGATGGCAAGTACAACAATGAATATGGCATGAGTACAGGAAGAATGTGATATACGGGCACCAGAAGTGTTTTGGGAAGAAGCTGCAGAGTGACCTCGATAAGATCAGAAGAGATAGTGCAGAGGATGTTTGGTATTTTTTATAGCCAACGTAAGCTTCTCATTGATGGCAAGTAAAACAATAATGATGGCTTGAGTATGCCAATGATGATCAATAGACAAATAGAAGATAAGTCCAGGAAGATCGAATGATCGAAGGCCCGAGAAGAATTTCTGATCATTGGATCTCATTCAAAATTCCCAAAACAACAAGGGCCGTCAGATTTGAATATAGACAAGAAGAGTGCACTGAAGAGGAGGATAGATATCAGGCGTTAGATCTGAGTGCAGGGTCCGACCACCGTTGGATCGAGGAAAACCTGCAGGATCCTTAAAGTGCAAGGAGTAGAGGGCTCACAAAATCCCGAAAGCAGGAGGACCATCCATGTCAGGGGGTTATGTGGACCATTGATCTGACTTCATGTCGGAGTTTCGTGGATCAAGAATTGAAGATGTCAAATAATAAAAACCACAGGAATCCCGAAATCGCGATATGCGATTTAATTGCAGGCGTCAGATCAAGATAAGATCTGGATCGTCGATCTAACTCACGTCAGCAAACCACGTCAGCTAGGAACACGTGGCTCAACCAGGTAATGACAAGTGTCAGACTGATTCAACATTTCAAGAAGATGTAAGTCACGAATCAGGGTGACACGTGGCAGGTATTCAGCACATGTGACATCAGAAGGTTTACACCCTTTCAGAGTTTCATGGATCGGGAGTTGGAAGCATCAAGAACATTCACCACAGGAATGTCAAAATCGCGATATGTGAATTCACAAAAATATATTGACCATCAGATCACCAAGGAATGTGGACCATTGATCAAGCATGAAGAAGGTCTGTGAAGTGTCGAAATCACAACAAGATCTGAACCATTGGGTCCATAGGACACGTGGCAATAGATCGTCATGTCGCTAACTGGAATGTCAAAGGAACAGGGTTTGATCTTAGCCATCAGTCCGAGGTTTGATCTTAGCCATCATATCAAGGTTTGATCTTGACCGTTGATCCAGATGCATCTCGTATTTTCTCCTATCGCAACTTGGGTTGACAAGAACCTCCACCTAAGGAACAACGGTATGTGAAATCATGATGTAATCTAAGCTGTCAGATCAAGATTTGATCTGGACCGCTAATTCTAGTCCGTGTCAGAGTTTCGGGGATCGCAACATGGACTGGCAGGTAAACAATGCAACAAGAATGTCGATTTCGTGATATGCAGAATTGCGATTCAATTGCAGCTGTTGAATTAAGCTCTGATCAACACCATTGATCCCATGCCATTTTGGGGTATCAGGGATCGCGACTTGGAGAGTCAAGATGTCTCATTTCCAGACTCACAAAATGTGAAATTACAAAAGCGCCTTATGCATAAGGCCGTGGTCAGAGCCCATGGTCACATGAAGGGAAGGAGTCATTCTAGATAAGCTCCATTTTGGGGTTTCAGAGATCGCGACTTGGAAAGTCGAGATGCCTCATCTCCAGATCCACAAATCGTGAATTCCTGAAAAGCGCTTTTTGCATAGGCGCTTGCTTATGACCATAGCCATATAGAGGAAGGAGCTAGCATAGAAAAGCTCTGTATCAAAGCTTTAGAGATCGCGACATGAAGTGCCAAGACACTTGGGCATAGGAATGCCGAAATTCCGAAACCCGATTTAAAGGAAAGATTAATTAAGTTCATCCAATGACGTAGATAAAAATGAAGGAGATCGGAGGGCTACTGATGCACGACATAGTGAAACTTCTAGAAACCATTGATGGCATCTGCTAGAAAATCTGAAGAGACCTCTGTGTGATCGCTAGAGGAGATGAAGAGTCTCCAAGCTTCATCCAAGTGAAGGAAGACTATTCTTAGAAGGGATTGACAGATGGGTGAGCGTGGAAGCCTATAACTAAAACAGAGAAGGTGATATCGACTGTCACAGAGAAGACGAGGAGTCTCAGCTGCCATAGAGGCTGAGGAATCTCAACATAACATCCAGTGATGTTGAACGCGTGGGAAAACGGCCAGAGAAGTTGAAGAGTTACCATGATGATCAGGCAGAGCACTCGAGAGGTGGAGGATATCGGTGCGGTGTGAGTATGCATATGTATTGCACACATTGCATGCACAAGGTGCATAGAAGCTATAAATACACAGTACAGAGAAGAGATGGGGTGGTGGTTGCTATTGGAGTTTGTTGTGGTTGTTATTGTTGAAGGTGATTCATGTGTGAAGAAGGAGAAGATTGCAACAGCTGAATTGAATAGAAGAGGAATTGTGCAGTGAATGGACATGGTGCACAGAGAATAAAAAGCAGAAGAACAGATAGCACAAGTCATGTGTGCAGAAAGGCAATGAGGTAGACAGAGCAATGAAATCCAATAGAACAGTGATGAGTCGGGTAAGCCATTGTTGAACATCATATCACTGTAATAAGTTTTAGTAGCAAAGATTTATATTTTAGGGTGGTTGGGAGGTGCTAGGGAGGACTATTGTCCTCATAGGTTCAAGTGGGTTCTTGAACACAGAGAGTTTTATCTTCAATCTGGTTGCAGCCAGAGAAACCAGGTTGGCAGGGTGGTGCAAGGGAGAACTCTTGTTCTCTGATATAGGTTGGTGCCTGTATGATTGGAAGTTGGTGCTTCCATCCTGGTGGTGGTGGAAACACTCAGGGAGTTGGTGCTTCCTTCTAGTTGGTGCTAGAGAAACCAGGGAGTTGGTGCTTCCTTCTAGTTGGTGCTAGAGAAACGAGGGAGTTGGTGCTTTCTTCTAGTGGGTGCTAGAGAAAACAGAGAATTGGTGCTCTCAGCAAGTAGCAGCTTGCAAAACAGAGGTTGCATCCTCATTATGAGTTGGTTCTCATATGTATGATAATGTAAAGAATGTAATTATTACTTATCATATAAAGAAAAAGAGGTTTTTACCCTTTATGGGTTTCCTCAGGAAATATTTGTCTCTGTGTATCACATGTGTGTGACTGATGCTGAATATGTTATTGCTTACTTCCCTACACTATTGTGATTGTCCCTCAGTGTTTCTGCAAAGAGTTTAAAAGAAGCATAATTGTTTAAGAACAGTAACAATTGATTCTCCCCCCCACCTCTCAGTTGTCCAACACTATTGACTAGTCTCAATAAGGTGTTCTAGGTAAAACAATCATAACGTCTTGCTAGAGTATCCAAATTGAGTGGGACTAGTTTCATTGGATCTTGGACAGTCTGTAGTATTTCAGGTACGAGTTTCAGAATTTTATATCATTTATTTTGTGCAGGGCACACTATACAAGTGAGATCTCCTGGAAAGGCCAAAAATCATCAAGTTATGGGGAAGTTACCATAAATTCCACTTGGCACATCTAATTTTGATCAGACCTGTGGCATTGCTGAGAAGAAATATCAAAGAACTACATAAAAGAAAGTTTCATACCCAGAAGGGCCAAAACTTGGGAGATACAATAGAAGACATATTGTCTAGCAGAACCACTTCAAAATCAAGGTTCAAAAGTGATACTTGGCCAACATGCCACCCAAAAAGGGAATTTCTACACCAAATAAGCCACCAGAAAATCCTACTTGGGCTCTTGATGAAGGTGAAGAAATGCGTAGGGACATAAATGATTTACAAAAGAATATAGTAACAAAATATGAACTACAAGAGATTATGGAAGGTTTAAAAGGGGAGATCATGGAAGTATTGAAAATTTTCGTAACAGAGAAGACACCTGAAAGTTAAAATGCATCCCATGAAATTCATGATGAGGACACAAGGAAGGTGAATCAATAATGAAGAAACTCCAACTTTGTTTTGAATATCAACCACGTTCCTAAGATTGATATGAGGAAGTTTGATGGAAAGGACCCAATCACATGGATACTTCAGATGGAGCAATTCTTTGATCTCCATAATGTGCCACATACACAAAAGGTACGAATTACTTCTTTATATTTAGAACCTA
>ML787644.1:174529-197385 GCA_009831015.1 Picea engelmannii | reverse complement strand
TAGATATATATATATATATTAAGTAAAGGGCCAGTACTGTTATATTATAGCTTCATAAAAGGATTACATATGACATGTAGGTGCCAAATGTCCTACCTATGAAAAAAACCAAGACAACTGGCCTACTCATAGTAGCATGCAAAATCAAAGAGTTCGTTGTACCACCCTGCACGAAGGAAACCAGGGAGCATGTTCATTATCAACAACATTTTAATAAGGTCTATGCTAATGCTAACCATGCTAATAACTCAAGAGCTACATCTTTGGTAACCAGCAAAAGAAATAGAGTTGGAATTCATGCGAAAAAGAAGAACCTATTCCCTGGAGTCCTCGTAGTCGTCCTTCGCCTTTCCGTTGTTGGCTAGAATAACATAGGGTTGAGCATAGGTTGGACATTGTCGCCGAGGTGTGGCACTGGATTAGGCTGTGTAAAGCATGTCCATGCATTGGCTAACGTGGACGGCTCTGAAAATTTGATCATCCACCAGGCTTCGGAACTCAAATATAAAATTAAGGTGCTCCGGGTGCAGGAGTGGTGTCGAGGGTGGTGACTCTGGCTTGACATCCGTTTCCCGGAAACCCTACTTCTTCCTTTGTGGCTGCGAGTCGAAGGTGCTTTCCGGAAGCTCCTCCTCTACCAGGCAAGTGGTGAGCTCTTCGTTAGGAGCATCGTTGGGACCTAAAGTATCTCTCGAGTGAGGCGGTGCCACTGCTTCTCCTATACGTGTCGGGGGGTTCCAATTATCGGGCACGGTAAACATTCTTCTCTCAGAAAAGTCCGGTGGGAGCTCCATGATCGGAATCTCTTCGATGAAGGTTCTGGGGGGTGAGCTCGTTACTGTGGCCGCCCAACGTCACCTTTTCTTGTCCAAGAGAAGAGCTTGCTCAAATTTCTTGTGTCGCTTCCTCCTGGAGTCAGCCGCATACCAGTCGGCTCCCCTACGAGGCCTCCCCCTCGCTCATGGCATAGTGAGAGTGAAGATCAATGCCAAGGTGTTTCCTACACTGTTGTTCCTTCTTTGCTCAACAAGATTTGAATGCACTCTAAGAGTTCCTGTGAGGTGGGTTATGGCATAAATTATGGCTACAACCATTAAAGATTAGAGCTTAATGCTCTGGCTGGCCGGCCTGTGCTCGTTCGTGAGAGGCCCCATCGATAAACAGAGGCCGACGAAGGTAAGAAAATTCATAAATAACTTATGGTGTGAGGTGAGAGCCATCATAAATGGCCTCTCCCTACGTGCCTCCACGTGCCTCTTCCTTTCCATGTGGCACCCCATCTGGGGGTGGGAAATCCTTGCTGGCCAGGAGTTGACAATGATTGGATAGATCTGAGGCTTCACTGCTTCTAGAATCCCAGATTATTTATTCAATATCCCTTTGTACTCCTTCATTTGCCAGGTAATCAACTACTCCATTTGCCTCCCTCTTAACATGGGAAGGGATGATGCTGATGTTGTTCCTGAGTATGCCTTCGAAGTCCTCAAGCAATCCTACTAGGCGCCATCTGGGAGAGATTTTTTGTGGATTTCCCCCATACAGGATCATGGTGATTAGTTGGATGACAATTTGTGAGTCCCCCTCCAGAATGATTTTGTGGCTGGGCAGGGTTACTGCATGTCGAAGGCCCTGTAGAAGGCTAGTTAATTATGCTATATTGTTTGTGGTCTCTCCCAAATACCCTGCTGTTAAAGATAAAATTTCCCCTTTGGAGCTTCTGATCACAGCATCATAGCCTGTGGGTCCGGGATTGCCTTTTGAATCTCCATCAAAGTTAATTTTTATGAATCTAGCTGGGGGGAGGGTCTAGGTGGTTGGGCTGGGGAATCGATTTTTGGGAGCTCTGATTGTCATTGAGTCATTTAGTTTGAGTTGCTAACTTTAGAGGGTGAGTGACTCCTCCTGGTTACCTTCCTTGTCCCTAGGTTGCCAGTTCTTGCTTCTGATTGTTTCTTTGATGAGTGTGGCAACCCTGTCCCAGGTTGACTTTGCAGAGGAGTCCTTGGAGTGGAAGATGCATTTGTTTTTCTCCTTCCATATTTTCCATAGAATAAATCCTAGGAGGAGTTGCTAGATATAGTTTAGAATGGGGTTTTTTATAAGTGATTGAGTCCCAATTTTCGATAGTCTTTCTGATGCTACCTCTGTTCTGATTGGATCTGCGCATGATTTGCGCCCCCTAGTCCCAGACAGCTTGACTGTAACGACAGCCGTTAAACAGATGCTCCTTGGTTTCTTCTTGGGATTGACATAAGACACATATTGGGGGCCCAATGAATCCCCTTTTCCTAAGATTATCCCATGTTAGAATTCTATTATGGATGATTAACCAGAGGAAGGTAGAGACCTTAGGCAAAAGTGCCCTATTCCAAATCTTGCTCCAGATGGTGTCCATTTCCTGATTGTGGTAATTGCCTTGTATGTGGTAGGCTTCTTTTACCAAAAAGTTTCCTGAAGTTGAGTGCCTCTGGTGTTTAGCATCTAGTGTTTTCATCCATCTCCACCATATCTTGACCCACATTATCTGATTGATCTTTCTCGGTTCCTAGAGCCTAAGGCCTCCCCTTCTTTTTGGTGAACACACCTTATCCCAGCACACTAGTGCCCATTTCTTATTGGGCTGCAGACCTTGCCAGAGGAAATTCCTCTGGATGTTTCTGATCACTCTAATGATATGCTTGGGAGCAGCTAAGGCAGTGAAGAGATAGGTGGGTAGGGTCTGAAGAACTGATTTTAGCAAGACTAATCTAGCTGCAATGTTTAAAGGTGTAAAGGTCTAGTTGGCTAGTCTATTAGAGATAGAGAGGAGGAGGCTGTCCCATGAACTGGATTTGGTTGGTGCTCCGATGAGAGGAATGCCTAGGTAGTTGGATGGAAGGGAGCTCCTAGGGATGCCCAAGATTTCAGAAATGTGTATATGAACTGCAATGGGTGTGTTAAAAAACAAAAGCTTGGATTTATATAGGTTCAAATTCATTCCTGAGGCTTCAGTGAAGTTAGAAAGGATGGAGTTGAGATTAAGGACTTCACACACAGTAGGGGAGTTCATAAGTAGAGTGTCATCGATGAATTGGTTGTGTGAGGGGGCTGGCCTAATGTTATGCAAGGGTAGGCCTTTGAGGGCACCTTCCAGTACAACTGATTTAATGTAGCGACCCAGGCCTTCTGCCATTAAAACAAAACGGAAGGGAGATAATGGATCCCTTTGCCTTATGCCTCTGGAGGCCAAGAAGGGATGCGAGGGGACTCCATTGACTAGGATTGAGAAGAAAGTCGAAGAGGTGAGGTTCAAAATCCAGTTTACCCAGTCTTGATCAAAGCCAAAGGAATTTAGGATAGCTCTAAGGTACTGCTAGTTGGCTTTATCAAAAGATTTTGAGAGATCAAGTTTGATTAGCATACATGGGGTTTTTGTTGATTTGAGAGAGTTGATCACCTCATGTGCTAGTATGACGTTGTCCATAATCTGTCTTCCTTCAATATATCCATCTTGTTCCTTGGAGATGACAAATGGAAAAATTGGCTTGAGTCAGTTTGCGATCACCTTGGTTATGATATTGTAAATGAAATTTCATAAGGCGATGGGTCTGAACTATTTGGGGTTCATAACTCTTTCTTCCTTTGGGATGAGAGTGAGGAAGGTTGTGTTGAAGGCCTGGAGAACTTGACTTGATGTTCATGATTCCTCGATGACCTCCCAGATGTCCTTACTTATAATGTTCCAGCAATGATGGAAGAAGTCTGTAGTGAAGCCATCGGGGCCTGGGGATTTTCCTAGGGACATATCTTTTACATCCTGGTCCACCTCTTCCTAGGTGATTGGCCTTTTAAGAGTGGTGTTCTGTTCAGGGGTGATTAGCTAGGGAATATGACTGGTAACTCGGGTGATGGCTTCACTTCTTTCCTCCTTTATTTTCATGAGGAGGTTCTGGTAGTATCTGTTGAGCTCCTCTTCAATGTGTGTGTGCTCTCTGATCAAATTACCCTGCTCATCTTCCAGATGCATTATTCTGTTGATGTGTCTTCGGTGTATCATCGTTTTGTGGAAGAATTTTGTATTATTTTCCCCTTCTTTGAGCCACTGCACCCTGGACTTCTGCCTCCATAGTATTTCTTCTTTCTTTCTTCTTTTCTCCAGTTGCATTTGTAGATGCTCCTCTTCCTTCATGAGCTTAGCAGTTCGAGCTCCCGATATAAAGATTCTTTGTATCTCGGCTAGCCTGTTCTCTGCGTCTTTGATGCCTTAGAAAATATTGCCAAAAGTATTTTGGTTCCAGTGTTTGAGCCTTTGCTTGAAGTTTTTGAGCCTCTATTGAAATATGTACATCTTGGTGCCCTGATCTATCTTAGACTGATTCCACCAAGTTTGTGCCAGTTGTTGGAAGTCTGGGTGTGTGAGCCAGAATTTCTTAAATCTGAATGGTTTAAATTTCGGTGTTGCCTCTATTTCTATCTGAAGGGCGATTGGCCAGTGATCAGAGCTCGCTTTGGGGAGGATTAAGATTTCTATGCAAAGGTCTCTTTCAATCAAATCCTCTGTTATGAGAAATCGATCGAGTCGGCATGCTACATGCTGGCTCTTGGATTTGCGATTAGACCAAGTGAAAGTGCCATTATTGTTATCTATGTCTACTAACTTTAACTATTCAGGGAGGGTTTTGAACTTACCATTGTCTTGCTCCAGTTGTTTGCTTCCACCTATTTTTTCCTCCAGCGACATGATCATATTAAAGTCCCCTCCTAGGTGATGCAGGAGCATCTCTCCATGCAGCCAGCCAGCTAGCCAGCCACGTCAGCGCGGGTGCATTCAAATGTTGAAGGGAGGCGCAGCCTCATTTGAAATTTGAAATGAATGTAATTAAATGTCTTAGAATGGTGAGCCATGAAAGTCATTCCTTTGAGCAGGCATTAGATAGGATCGGCTTTAATTCCAAGAATGGTTGAGATCTAGATCCGATCCTGGACTAGACAACCATTAAATGTAATTTATTGGAGTAGGTAGACCTGGAGGGAAGCTCTCGATGAGCCCCTCAGGTAAAAGAGACTTAGAGATATAATTTTGAGAGAGAATTGAGTAGGTACAACAAGAGAGAGAGCTCAAGGAACACCATTGTAAAATACAGGCATTAACCATTGTTAATATAACAGAGCAGTTTTTCCTTCATTATTCTATTTTATATGCATGTCTGTGTGTGTGTTCCATATATATGTTGTGAATGTATGTTATGTTGATGCATTCCATAGGAGTTTGTGTGATTTCAGGTTTGAGAGGTCTTTGAGGCTTCATACCAGGAGGGTGTGACAGAATGCTGAGGGTTCTGAGAGCCGGTGCACTGAGGATGCACTTCTGAACTCTAAGTAGTCAGAAAAAGACGTGTTGAGGCACAGGACTGGAATCATCAACTCAGGGAGAAGAATACCTGTGAGGTTGCTGAACACCTCAGGAGGCAAGGCTGTGTAGCTGAAACACGGATTGTAGACAGAATCACTGAGGATTCTCTAGAGCTCTGTCAAGCGGGAATAGAGCGTGTTTACAGTGGTGCACAGAGGAAGAAGAACTCTATTGAGAGTTTGAAGGAAGACCAGAATCACTGAGGATTCTGAGAGATCTGCCAGGAGGGCATCGAGCGAGTGCATAGGTGCACAAGGACCCAAAACTGCTGAACGTTCTATGGAGAAGAGACTCCGCCAGGAGGGCGTCGAGAAAGTGTGCAAGAAAGCACAGGGGAAAAAAGAACTCTTTGAGTTATGGATGTGAAGGGAGAGTTTATTGAAGGGCCTCCACTGGGTTGCTGAATACCCAGAAGTACTCGAGAAGAAGATTTAGCAAAAGGATAGCCAGGAGGGCATCCATTTCATTCTCCATCTGAGGGAGAAGAAGGACAAAATCCTGTAAGGGGTCTGAGTGGGTTGCTAAAGCTCAGAAAGGGCAGCGCTTCCATATGCGCAGGCGAAGCTCCAAGTTGAGTAGTTCACGGGTAGAAAGGAACATCAAAGGTTGGAGCCTTTGAAAGACTAGAATTCTTCCAAGTCTGGGAAGAAAGTGCAGCATCCAAGAAGGGGCAACATCAACCATTCGATCATAGGAGAATAGATCTAGACCGTTGGGTTTAGGCATCCAGGGGAACTCAGGAGGAGCCTACAGAAGAAGGCAACCGACAGTCATCGGATCCCACTCAGAAATCCCGACAGCCATTAGATCAGGAAAATTCGCGTAGAGGTTAAGTAGCCGAAAGAGCAGCATCGACCATTGAATCAGCCGAGAGTATCTGGACTGTGGATTTATGTCCAGGAGGCAGCGAGGTTGTGAGAAAGCGAGGTTGCAAGGGAGCGACATCTGTGCTTTGGCATCTCGGGCCTCAGAAGTTGACGTTGGAGTCATTGGACCTTGTGAGCCGTGAAGTTGTGAGAGGGCGAGGTTGTGAGGGAGTGATATCGGTGTTTCGGCGTCTCGGGCATCAGAAGCCGGAGAGTTGGGTATTTGATCTCGCGAGTGGCAAGGTCGCGAAGCCACGAATTATGGACATGTGGCAGAATTGTAAGGTGGGCCCGGGAGGTAGACCGTTGGACACATGTCACCTTGCGAAAGGAGTCATCGTTTCGTTGACCTCCTCGTGTCTCGGGGACTCGGGAGATAGGAAGCAGAAATTTGGGCATTCGACTCATGAAGCCGCTAAGTAGAAAGGGCCTCAGTGAGAAAGTTACCCTCGTCTCAGGGAAGCTCAGAAAAGAAAGGCACCAGGGTTGGACCTTTGGACTCACGAAGGTGCAAGGGGTGAGAAGTGCTAGCATCAGCCTATCCGGTGGTCACACGTGGAGGTCGCTGACAAGAAAAGGATCCATACTTGTCTCATGATATTGGATATCGTGGGATGAGATAGGGATAGTTGAGAGTTTCAACTCATGAACTCGCGAGAGGCGAGTCGCAACAAGGAAATTAAGCACAGTTAAGTGCTGGAGGTCAAGAAGGATAAAGGAGGACCTGTGGATCAGGTGCTTAATGGGGATTCCTCTCTGGGATCCAAGGAGATAATTCGGCTCAGAAGAAGGGATATTTGAGAACGATCCTATGAGCGGGAGAGCGCGACAGGGGTACAGTCGCGTTTAGCCTGCACCAAGTGGTATCATAACAGTTTTTCCTGCATAAAAAAAATAAAAAAATATGTCTCGCGATATCGGATATCATGGGATGAGATGGGGATAGTTGAGAGCATAGACTCATGAACTCGCAAGAGGCGAGTCGCAACAAGGAAATTAATCATGGTTAAGTGTTGGAGGCTGAGAAGGGTAAAGGAGGACCTGTGGATTAGGTTCTTAATGGGAATTCCGCTCTGGGATCCAAGGAGCTAATTCGGCTCAGAAGAAGGGATATTTGAGAACGATCCTATGAGCGGGAGAGCACGACAGGGGTACGGTCACATTTAGCCTGCACCAAGTGGTATCAGAGCCAGGTTCTTGTCTATATACTTTAGGCAAGAGGGAGAAAGGAGAAAAGAGAAGCACTCTGATATTCACATCAGGTGATATCAGAGTGGGAATCTGTTTGTATATTGCAGACAGAGGAGCAAGAAGAAGACAGAGTGTTGGAGGACTCTGTAATGATTGTTTGCAGGCAGGCAACATTCAAGAAGACAGTTAGGGAGACTGTAGGATGAAGCTGGACACACTCAAGATGCAGAGTGACAACAACAGATCTGTCAAGGAGGTAGATATACATAGAAAAATGGCTACTGAAGGCCCTAGGAAGAAAAGAAAGGCATAAAAGCTTGCAGAGGAAGCAGAAATGGATAGAGAGCTCACTGACATAAAGCGAGAGATGGAGGAGCTCGAAATAAAGGTGCGGAAGAATAAAAAGCTGAGATGGGTATATGAATGGCCCATGCAGAAGGCAAAATCAAAATGGCCAGTCAAGCAGTTGATGGTCATGAAACAGCGCATACTGTTGAAGAGATGGCTGAGGTATGCTGAAAACCTCAAGGCCACAGAGGGAGAGATGATTTGTCATTGTTGGCCAGAGACTGGAAAAGATCTCGATGATTGGGACGATTAAGAATTTGAATTGGGATCGTCTGATGATCTCAAGCACTACCAGGTGGGCAGAAAAGAAGAAATTCCAAATTGTCAGATGGGAAAGGGAACAGAGATGAGAGCGACTGAGGATCTCACAGACTATCAGGAGGACAGTGAGGAAACTTTGCATTGCCAGCTGGGCAATGAAAGGAGATCATATAAGAATCTCGAAGACTACCAGGAGGGCAGTGGAAGCATTGAAGACTGCCGGGAGAGCAGCGAAAGCGTGTCGAACTGCCAAGTGGGAAGGAATGAGAATGTGAGACCATCTGAAGGTCTCATGGACTCAGAGGAGAGTTCAATTCAACAAGGATTGTTGATGAATATGGGATCAATTGATCTCATAGTCTACCAGAAGGGAAGCAGAGACATCCCATATTGCCAGGTGGGCAGGGATGAGCAAATGAGACTATCTAAGAGTCTCATAAACTTGGAGGTGAGTTTAGAGCAGTAGGTGTAGCTGACAGAGGATGAAGATCAGAATGATATTCTGATGATTGGGGGAATTTCATTATTCCTACCATGTGCCTAGGAGGAGGAAAAAATTCATGTTGCAGATGGTGCAACAGCAGAACAGACACAGTTGGAGATGACTGTCAAAGGGAAATTGGAGCAAACATTTAAGACTACCCCAACGGATGAAGGGAAAGAGAATGAGCATTCCGAGGAATGGCTCAATGAATTCAGCCAAGAAGTTGAGGAAGCTGCAGCACTGAAGCTGATAGTAGAAGCAGAAGAAGGAGATGAACATTCTGAGGGATGGCTCATTAGTTTCAGCTAGAGGACTGAAAAGAAAGAAGCTGTAGCACTGAAGCTAGTAGCAAAAGAATCCGAGGAGAAGGTAGGTAAAGTTATCACTCCATGGGATATGGAGCTGGAGATGTTGGAGGATTGGTTGAACAATCCAGAGCCAACAAAGGAATTGACAGAATTTGAGTTGTCAAGGAATATGACTGAACAACAAGTCAGTCAAAGGGATACTGTAGAGCTGAAGTCTGCACTAGAGTGGCAAATTGAGGCCACAGATGAAAAAGAAGATGAAGAAGATGGCATGGGAGATCATAGTGATCTGCCCAATGGCCAAAAATTTTTGCAGCTAAGGAGACTGCAACGACGGGACCAGCCACTGGAGCAGCTGGAAAAAGTAATAGAAGAGGTCAGAAGGTTGATGGTAGAGTCAGCAAAAAATGCCAGCAAGGAGTAGTTGGGCAAAAGAAAAGAAGCAACAGCGCAGCGGAAGCAGCACCAGCAGCAGCAGCAGACTGGAGCAGATGGAAATCTCCAAAGGCTGATTTGGGATCCAGGAGGATTCCAACATCTACAGAGGAAGTTCATGAGCAGGAGCTCATGATTTTTGCAGCTGTGGAGTATGATGTAGGAGCATCTCTCCATGTAGCCAACCAACCAACCAGCCACGTCAGTGCGCATGCATTCAAATGCTGAAGGGAGGCACAACCTCATTTGAAATTTGAAATGAATGTAACTAAATGTATTAGGCTGGTGAGCCATGAAAGTCGTGCCTTTGAGAAGGCATTAGATAGGATCAACTTTAATGCCAAGAATGGTTGAGATCTAGATCCGATCCTGGACTAGACAACCATTAAATGTAATTTATTGGAGTAGGTAGACCTGGAGGGAAGCGCTCGATGAGCCCCTCAGGTAAAAGAGACTTAGAGATCTCATTTTGAGAGAGAGTTGAGTAGGTAGAGCCAGAGAGAGAGCTCGAGGAACACCATTGTAAAATACAGGCATTAGCCATTATTAATATAACAGAGCAATTTTTCTTGCATTATTCTGTCTTATATGCATGTCTGTGTGTGTGTTCCATATATATGTTGTGATTGTATGTTATGTTGATGCATTCCGTAGGAGTTTGTGTGATTTCAGGTTTGAGAGGTCTTTGAGGCTTCATACTAGGAGGGTGTGACAGAACGCTGAGGGTTCTGAGAGCCGGTGCACTGAGGATGCACTTCTGAACTCTGAGTAGTCAGACAAAGACGTGCTGAGGCACAGGACTGGAATCATCAACTCAGGGAGAAGAATACCTTTGAGGTTTCTAAACACCTCAGGAGGCAAGGCTGTGTAGCTGAAACACACATTGCAGACAGAATCACTGAGGATTCTCTAGAGCTCTGTCAAGCGGGCATTGAGCGTGTGTACAGAGGTTCACAGAGGAAGAAGAAATATGCTGAGAGTTTGAAGGAAGACCAGAATCACTGAGGATTTTGAGAGATCTTCCAGGAGGGCATCGAGCGAGTGCATATGTGCAGAAGGACCCAGGACTGCTGAACGTTCTATGGAGAAGAGACTCCACCAGGAGGGCATCGAGAATGTGTGCAAGCATGCAGAGAGGAACAAAGAAATCTTTGAGTTCTAGATGTGAAGGGAGAGTCTACTCAAGGGCCTCCACTGGGTTGCTGAATACCCATAAGTACTCAAGAAGAAGCTTGAGCAAAAGGATAGCCAGGAGGGCATCCATTTCATTCTCCATATGAGGGAGAAGAAGGACAAAATCCCGTAAGGGGTCTGAGTGGGTTGTTGAAGCTCAGAAAGGGAAGCGCTTCCATATGCGCAGGAGAAGCTCCAAGCCGAGGAGTTCACGGGTAGAAAGGAACATCAAAGGTTGGATCCTTTGAAAGACTGGAATTCTTCCAAGTCTGGGAAGAAAGTGCAGCAGCCGAGAAGGGGCAGCGTCAGCCATTCAATCACAGGAGAATAGATCTAGATCATTGGTCTTAGGTGTCTAGGGGAACTCAGGAGGAGCCTACAGAAGAAGGGGACTGACAGCTGTCGGATCCCACTCAGAAATCCCGACAGCCGTTAGATCGGGAAAAGTCACACAAAGGTTAAGTAGCCGAAAGAGCAGCATCGGCCATTGGATCAGTCGAGAGTATCTGGACCGTGGATTCATGTCTAGGAGGCAGCGAGGTCGCGAGAAAGTGAGGTCGCGAGGGAGCGACATCAGTGCTTTGGCGTCTCGGGCCTAGGAAGTTGACGTTGGAGTCATTGGACCTTGCAAGCGGCGAAGTCATGAGAGGGAGAGGTTGTGAGGGAGTGATATCAACGTTTCGGCATCTCGGGCATCAGAAGCCAGAGAGTTGGGTATTTGATCTCGTGAGTGGCGAGGTCGCGAAGCCACGAATTGTGGACATGTGGTAGAATTGTAAGGTGGGCTTGGGAGGTAGACCGATGGACACACGTCACCTTGTGGAAGGAGTCACCATTTCGTTGACCTCCTCATGTCTCAGGGACTCGGTAGATAGGAAGCAGAAATTTGGGCATTCGACTCACGAAGCCGCAAAGTAGCGAGGGCCTCTGCGCGAAAGTTACCCTTGTCTCTCGGAAGCTAGGAAACGAAAGGCACCAGGGTTGGACCTTTGGACTCGTGAAGGCGCAAGGGGCGAGAAGCGCTAGCATTAGCCTAGCCGGTGGTCACGCGCTGAGTTCGTTGACAAGAAAAGGAGCCATACCTGTCTCGCGATATCGGATATCATGGGATGAGACAGGGATAGTTGAGAGCATCGACTCACGAACTCGCGAGAGGTGAGTCACAACAAGGAAATTAAGCACGATTAAGTGCTAGAGGCCGAGAAGGGTAAAGGAGGACCTGTGGATCAGGTGCTTAATGGGGATTCTTCTCCATGATCCAAGGAGCTAATTCAGCTCAGAAGAAGGGATATTTGAGAACAATCCTATGAGCAGGAGAGCAAGATGGGGGTACGGTCGCATTTAGCCTACACCACTAGGATCCAGTTGGACGTGTTTTCCAATGCTTTAACTTGTGTCAGTTTTTCGATAAATTTTATTTTCTCCTGCTGTCCTTATGGGACGTATACGTTGGTGATGGTCCCCTCCTGATTTGAGCCTATCACTTCGAAGTGAGATGACAAGGTACCTGCAGTGGAGAAGTGTCCACTAAGGATAGTGTGGTTAGGGTTCCACAATATTGCTAGACCCCCCGAGGTGCCTGTAGAGTCCACATGGAAGTAGTTACAACATTTCCATATACGTTGGAAGATGGCTTCATCTTCCACTCCTGCACATTTAGTTTCCTGTAACATTAGAATGTCTGGACTTTCTTCCTTGACGCAATCCTTGAGGATTCTTTGCTTGGATCCATCATTGAGCCCTCTAATGTTCCAAGTGATAATATTCATCATTATGAGGAGGGGTGTGGGTGGAGGTATCCCTCCGAGAGCTTCTGTATTTGACCTGAGTTGATCATTAGATTTCCAGCTTCTTTAATTAGCTGATGTACTGGTTTCCTTCCCCTTCTTTTGTTCTCGCGCAGTATTTTCTTGGAGCTAGAGCTTGATTCTGTGGCGATGCCAAGGCGAGCTATGGATCCCACTGTTGATTCGAGGAAGACCTTATGTACCTTTATAAGTTGTTCTTCTAGAAGGACTTGCAGGTCTTTCTAATCGAGGGCTTCCTCCAGTTTCTCAAGGTCGATGCCTGCCAAATCTTGGGCGTCCAATTGCATCAGAGTATCTCCATCTACATCCCCTTTTTCCTTTGCATTGATCTCTTTGTTTGGATCGGAGGGGGAGGGTGTAGGGTTTTGGCTTTTTCCTTTCTATAATCTGTCATGTGGATCCTGGATTTCCTCATCCTCAGGTAGCTCGCTCAGTATGTCATAGGCATTCCTGGTCTGTATCCTAGGTTTGGGGTCAGTTATTTTCTTTCGAGGGGGGATTTTTCTTCCTCGTCTGGATCATTGTGAAACCATCTTTCTGCAGATTTTGACTGACCTTGGTAGCTTTCTAATTAAGAGGACAGTCCCAGAACAGATGGCCATGTTCGTGGCACTTTCTGCATCTGAATGGGATGTGTTCGTAATCAAGAGTTTGTGACCAGTCCTCATCCTGATACTCCAGTATTACCGCTCCTGGTAAGGCTTTATCTATGTTCATGTAGACACATATTCAGGCATATGAAATGTATTTTTGTTTCTTTGTGGCTTCAGATGCCTTCACGTATTGACCGATTGTATTTCCTATTCCCATAAGAATCTCCTCCAGCCAGAACTCTTGCGGGAGGGAATAGAGGTGGATCCATATGGGTGCCATTGTGAATTCCTCCTTATCTAGGTTGAAGAGCTCTATCCAATACATTAGGAATAGCCCTGCTGAGTTGAAGAAGTAAGGGTCGTTCTCAAAGATGTGATCTCTTTCTTCTAGGTTGTATAATATGATGGTGAAGAAGCCTTTTGAGCTGAGATGGACTTCATAGTCTCCTTTGGGATTCCACCAGTGTTTGATCCATTTGTTCAAATCCCTTTTTGATGGCCAGAGTCCCAAAAATTTTCCAATGAGGGCATGTTCTTGCATGAACTTGGTGTGGTCCCCCACCCTGGTTGATCTTATGAGGTACTTGGGCGCCTTTTCCATTTGTGGGATGCATTTTCCAGGCTCCCAACCATGGGGTGCTCTGGGATGAGATGTGCTGGCTTTCGTTTCCATTTCTTTTCGAAAGCCCTGTTCCTTGGCGAGGACCTATTCCCGGATTTACTATGGCGGCTCGAATGTGGGACGTTTTTCCCTCATACTAGATCTATCATTAGTTGTTATGTTGCTATATGAGGGGGGTTTCCCCCCCTCTTCGGTGCCCATGGCTGTGGATCAGAGCTAGTAAAGGTTCGTGCTAGAGCTTTGGGGTTTTGTGGCTGCGGCGAGTACTAGGTCAGTCAAGCAGAGGCTCGCATGGGCATAGTGCTAGGGTTTCCTCGGCTATATGGGCTGATTACAACAATGAACATTGTATGTAATATAATATATTAATTATATATATTATAAACAAAAAAAAAACATTACCAAACAATTAAACCCTACCACTATAGAATAGAAATCCCACGCACCCAAATATGAAAACCCCTATCACTCCCGCACACCCAAATATCAAAACCCCTATCACTAGTAAACAAAACCATGACCATTAAGCAATTAGCTATAGGGAGCCTGCATAGAGTCGGTCAAGCAAGTATAGATAAGTTGGAAGGTCGAGCATGCAATACAAAGGTTGAGTGATAGTGAATTAGGAAGCCGCGTGGAGCCTGCACAAAGGTCGAGAGAAGGAAGGATCCTTCATAAAGGTTGAGTGATATAGAAGAAAGGATCCCACATAAGTGTGAGTGACAAAGGAGATCACCCCACCAACACTAGAGGAGCAATGCCGCCTGCAAGATCGGTAAATCCAAGCACCAAAACATTTTCTCTGCTCACATTAGGGCCTTTCTCTACTCGCATTGAAAATTGTTTCTCTAGTAAATACAAAATTATATATTATTATATAGTAGAAACAACATTAAAAACAACATTAGAAAATTGTTTCTCTACTAAATCCATACAATCCTCTGATAAACCTAACCCAAATGGGTTGTAATAGATTGTGCGTGAACAAGTTGTTTGGCTACCACCTTGTAATCACTAGACATCCAAATTAACTCAGTGCATGTGAGAGGTCATGTCTATGTTTGATGTTTGAATGAGGGTTTTATTTTTTATTTGAGTGAAGTGCCGCAACATGCTTGGTTTTCTTTTCCACTCTTGGGAATCCGTGACTCACCTAGGTGATATCTTGTCTCTTCTCATGCCTCTTTGGTTTCAGATAGAGGATCTTTTGGTGGTATTGGATATTTGGAGAGGAACTATATCAGAACAATATGTCTCGTGGTGTAGGTAAGAGTGTGTGGGGGGATTGCATTGCTATGTCAAAACAACAATCTAAAATCTAGTGATAATCTCTAGTCTTAAATGCAACAAGAGAATGAAATTCAAGATCTAATCCCTAGTATGGTTGCCATTTTATTGTATGAGATTTGGTGTAACATATGACCAAATGGAATTTAAGAATAAGTTGAATTTATTGGTGCAGATTTCAAGGTCTCTCTTTGAGGAGTTCAATACTCTTTATAATTCTCTCACTAATTGTAAAATTATTTGAGTAACATTTTCCTTTATGCAATAGAAAATAGAGGGGAAATTTTGGCAGAACAATCACTCATTGATCATAATGAAATCGATTGAAGCACATGGGATTCACAATATCTAGATAAAATTTTGGAGTGTAATTGTACTCTCATTAAACTTGTGAAAATGGAGGATGGAAGCTTTCATTTATATAGTTTATAAAGGAGGAAATGGAGTCCCATGTCAAATATTAGACCATGTATCACCTGTGTTCTTGAAATTACTCCAAATACACCTTTGTACTCTTCATTGGGTGAAGAAATTCGACTATTATGGGCCCAGCTTGACCAAAATAGCTCTTGAAGTGATAATTTAATTCATTGGGCTATTTAATTTACTACATTATGGTGTAACAAGAATTATCTAAGTATCAAAGGATTTATGACACAATTGTGCACCCCATGAATTAAGATGCCACACAGTTCTCCATTTGGTCGTCTTTAAAGTTTGACTTTGATCCTCCATGAATAATTTATCCTTTATCCATATTTTTTTTCTTCTATATGGTGGTTAATGCTGATTTGTAAAATCTTCGATGTAAATCACTTAAGTGTCACAAGCAGAGGGTAGTGGTGCACTAACAATGAGAAACATTTAGAATGAAATGGGTCCTATTAATCCTTGTCCTTTTATCCCTCCAAAATAATGAAAGGAATATAGGATGATGGTCTAAGATAGTAGCCTCCCCAAAGGCCTACACGAGTCAACCACCATTTCAACCAAAGAAAAAGTTATTTTTCTTAGAAAGCATAACCCAATATAAAATATTCATAACCTATTCAAAACCCTCACATAGATTAGACTAGGTAAACCACAATTCAAAAAAATCTCTATGCCCCAACTTGTTTGGATTATATGGACCCAATGTGGCTTTCAAGGAATTATAGGAATCCTCGTCCCATTGGGGCATTCATAATGGAAAAACACTTTCTTTATCATCCCATGTTTCAACTATGTTAAAGTAGCCACAAATAAACGAAGAAGCCTATGGTGACTCATTAGCCATCCATCTCCAGAATGTTGCTTACTTATTTAAATAATTGGATGCATATGTATTTTCCAACCCAAGTAGATGGAAATCTAAGTGAAGTTAAATCAAAACCAATTGATGTGTGGGATCAATTCCCTAATCAACAACAATTATATCCATCTAAGGAGAAGTTAGTGTGGTACTCCATTCTTCCTTCCATGTGCTTTGTTAAGAAAGCAACAATATGTGGTCAAACTGCATTTAAGGTTGTTTTGAAGAAAACATCATTAAAATCCAAACTATATTTAAATTTGTTTTAAGAAACATCATTAACCTTAACCTCTTTAAAAAAATTGTCTATAAATGGATCTAATTTTCTAGACCATAAGTTTTTTCTATAAGGGTTTACTAAAACCTTCACATTTAAGTGTATATAATCTTCATTTTCATTGTTTCCTAACCTACCTAATACCTTGTAAGGACTCAAAACTACATTTAAGGTTGTTTTGAAGAAAACACCATTAAAATCCAAACTATATTTAAATTTGTTTTAAGAAACATCATTAACCTTAACCAGCTCTAGATAGGAGACAAGAAGCTACCATATGATCACCAAGAAGTTTTGAAACAAAAGATTATGCAGTTCCCAAAGGATGGCCAATCTTAATAAGATTGTTAAGCTTTGAATCTTAGGTGGTAAAGGTGTGAGGACTAAGAAGATTGAAAAAGATATTGGATTTAAGGTATTGGGTGTATAATTGCATAGCTATCAAGAAGGTTTTGTCAATTCCTTTCCTCTTTAGCCTTGTTTGTGGTGAATATTTTTTGATGTGGTGAACCTCAAATTGCCAAATTTTGGTTAGGAGATTTGCCACTTTATTCATTAATCTTATTATATGAGAGAACTCAACTTGGCCTAGGTTCTAAATCATGTAACTAAGCCAATTGATTTGTCTTGTAAACTCCCAGGTTGGGCTCATCGAGTTACTTTTAAGGTGATTTATGATTATTTTTGGCTTCTCTTTGTATTCAAATTTGAGACAAAGTTTTAGCCCCCTTATCAACGCAACTATTGTTGCTTGATTGTATGTTTCCACTCATGTTGCTTGCTTGAGGGTTTTTTCTTCCATGGACACTTCCTTGGGGAAACCCTCTAGGCACTTCCCCACATTCCATGAATGGTGCTTGGGGTAAATGCCACTAGTTGACAACATGTATGCCTAACCTTGACGAACCCAGGTGATTTGGCCTTGTGACCTTAGCCATTATGAATTTGGTTTGACAATTCAAACCACTTGAGCTAACCCTAGGGCACTTACTTGAAGGTTGCAAGAATAGATCCTTCACTATCTCTATCCTCTGGCCATTTCTCTTTCTCTCTTTCTTTTGTCTTACCAACAACTAGGATTTCCTTTGGTTACATTGTCAAAGTCTATTTTCTCCTTTCTTTATGAGAGGATTTCATTAAAGTTGGGGGCTTTGATAGATTACTATGGTTTTCCCTTTATTAGAAATGAAAGGTTTAATTTTCTTAACATAACTACAACTTATTAATTTTTTAAGTTAGGTTGACATTTTGACTACATCATTGTTGCAAAAAAATCTCCTCCATGGATTGATCCTCCCTTGCAACCTAGAAGGGAACCTTCCAGCCCTAGGTATTCCTTGAGGGGAAATCCTCTGGGTGATATCAACTCTACCATATCATAAATCCTAGCCTTCACTTGGACATGAAGTGGTGACCCCATAAGCCCTCTGGCACTGGTCTTCTTTTTGTCTTCAACTACCTAAAACATAAAAAGCAAATATATCTTTTTTGTGTCTTTTTGAGCTTCATTGCATATCCTTTATGAATTTTTGTAGCTGACCGATACCTTTAGCTAGAATTTGAGGGTTTGAAGTGTTTTCATTTTCCGTCGTTCTGTACCTTGTCAAACCCTAGTGTTTTTTAGAATTGTCATTGCAGGTCTGATCTTATCATCTTACTGCCCAAGCAAGCTTTTCCTCAAGTCGTTAGTCTATTGTGCGAAATCTGAAGGGTATCCAAGGTTTAGATCTGAAGCATATCATCCATTTTTTGAGGGTTATTGCAGGTCGTTTTGTTCCAAAACATTTCCAACTGTGATGCCATCCCAAAATATGTTCAAACGACCTCATCTTTTCCTGAACAATTTCCTCATTTTGTGTTGCTTATACCGTTGGAAATTCATTGTCAGTTATGCAGAGTATGTAGATGACCACTAGTGCAGTGTTTCTTGCCTCTCTTTCTTAGCTGGTCAACCATATCATAGTCCTACCCAAAAATTCCCCAACGACCTACTCAAAGGGTGTATTGTTCCATTTGTTTGTTGATTGTGAGGGCCAATTTCTTGGACTTTTGTTGTAGGAAGGGTTACAGGGTCTTTGTGGCAGCATTGGATAGTGTTAACACACTCTCTGGGCCTGATATTTATACCACTGTACCAAGTGCCTGATCTTTATACCATTGTACCAAGGCATCCAAACCTAAAATATTATGCATTAGGATTAAGTCTAGGTACCATGTTTCTAAGAAAGTTCTTTCATTGGAAATATTTGAAATGACAAATCTGCTCAATTCCTATGGATCTAATATAAAAATTTTATTTAGAAATGTGAATATGATGATGGAATACTAACTAACAACACGTGCACATGAAACTAAAGGTACAACCAAATAGGTACATGTCAGATATTTCTTCGTCGAGTGAGGAAATATTAGGACAAATAGAGGACGGAAATGTGACTGCATCTAGTAGATATGATAAGAAAACAAGGACCAGAGGTGAAAAAGTCAGAATAAAATTTTGTAGACGCATGAAATTTTATCTTGTCAAAGGAGGATCATGCTCTTATGATGATGAGAGCATAGGAGACATAGATGTTCCACTCGGGTATAAGCATATGGTGAAGCAATGGGTACCTAAGGAACTACCTCCTATATATGTTGACTTCGTTGTAAACAATAGGACATATCGCATTACACCATCCTCCGTGCATGGTATGGGGCTATTTTCCATGCATGGAATAATTGTAAAATACAATACAGTAACTGAGTTGATGGACTATGTCAGACCGTGTTACAATTATAACGATTGGATGCGGCTGGTCCGGTAGATGCGAAGTATGCAGAGATATGCACTCGCCACAAATTATATACAACTAATAAACAAGGATAAAAATAAGGGAGCGACTATCTATATTGATGAAAGGCCTAAATCTTTTGGCAATATCACAGGTTTTATAAACAACACATGACCCGGTACAACAGACAAACAACCAAATTGCATATTTGAGGGACGTGAAGAGAATCGAGTAGTCTTGTGCGCAATAAAAAAGATAGCTCCCAGGGAAGAGTTATTAGTGGATTACCATTTGAATCGAATAGACACATTGACTAATAGTGTGCAGGTTCTTATGCAACACCTCTTTAAGAAACCTCTACTTATTGCATTATATTTTTTTATTATCTTTAACATTGTTGTAAATATTATCGTTAACATTTTTTTTTGTTATCATTAACAATTTTTTAAATATTTGGGGGTTCACATTATATTATAATGTAGAAGGATGATCGTGGAAAAGGGCCAGCCGCAGAACATGTAAATGATTATCGATTTCCACTTTCATTTTACGTTGTTTTTATTATTTTCTTATATAATTTTATTGAAATAACATTGTTTTTGCTGAAATTATATGTATTCAGCAGACCATGTGGATCATGATTCTGCCGATGAGGAGGGATTTTATTCTTGTGCTGATCTGATGCTCTCATTAAAAAAAAAAGATCATTAAAGCTAACAAGGAATTATTTAGCTTGTTAGATCATCCAGAACAGACTCGGGACGTCAAAGAAAGGATCAAGCTCCTTATGTCACAACTTAACACATATAAGGTAATAACCATAATTTAATTTATTTATTTGTTTAATGCACTCATATGTTCAATTATGATACTTTGTTCTTTAACTTTTACATTATCTCACGAAAAAAAAAAAAAAAAACTTTTTTATAAAGGAATATTTGGAGCCTGATCAGCCCGGGGTTGGTAGTAGTGGTGCTATAGAGACACTACAGAGTCCTGATGCAGGCAGTCATACAGCTGCTAGAGCACTATTTACTTCTCCATATTCCACACCTCATGTAGATAGGAGCCATGACACGCATCGACGGGCATCCACACCTTGATTAGAGTCTAGAGAGGGTGGCAGAGATGAGGATCATAATGATGTGGTTGAGATGGATGCATTTCCTATAGCTAGATGTGTGACAAGCACGGGGACCCTTTCGTGCACATTTTTGGTCAACGATAATGGACTTCCATTAAAACAATCAAGACTCCCAGGTAGTTTTACATCATAGTTTAATTGTTTAATGTTGTCCTCATATAGAAATATTCATCTAGATTATTAATTTTAAATTAATGATAATATATTTTTGTGTGTAGGAAACGACCTTTTTTATAGGCACGTAGAGAGGAAGGCCTTGTCTATTTTTGGGGCAACCTTACGCATGAGGTGGAATTTCCATAATTCCAACCTCAAAAAGGAACTTATGGATTATCTTGAAGGCCTCTTTGGTGTAGACATGTTCAATACAAAAGCGGTCACATATGCAGCGGGTGAATATTTAAAATATACTTGGGATGTTTATAGACAAAGCTTGGCAGAAAATCCTAGGTATGAGCGTCCTCCCTCAATTCTAGAGAGAGAATGGAAGGCAATCATTGATGATGAAAAAGAGAAGATTTTGAGAAAATCAGGAGAACAAATAACTGGTACACCAAGGTAAATTACAATTTTTTGAATTCAATACAAGCTTTATTTTTCTTTAGATCTAAGTAAAAGTGTTGTTATATATAACATACTTGAAAATTTTGATGATAGATTTCCTGACACTTCAAAGGAAACAAAAGTAAGGATTGCCAAACATGGCCAACACAAGCTACGCCCGGGAAGCTACTTGAGGTTACAGTCACAAATCGTAAGTACCCAAACATCTTAACAATACTATTTGTATCACCTTACAACTTTAAGGTAATTGCATCCAAAAACATTAAAAAACCATACCCTTTTGCAATGCAGGGTGACGACTTCAGAACTGGAACCACAGAGGAATACCTCCATCTTGGTTACAAGTATGGTTATAAAGTTGTGGTTGATCATAGGAAAAGCATGGGGTAGACCCCAAGATCCAATTTTGTGGATAAGGTAAATAAAAATCAGTCCACCTTAACCTTTCGTTACTTATAAAATACGTAAATGTTTGATATCGTCCATAATTTAATGTCTTACTTTGTTTTAATCAAGGGAGCAGCACTATCAAACCTACCATTAGTACTGAACAATAGAGCGTTAATAGTGAAATGCAGCCAGAACATCATGGTGCTCCCCAATAGCCCCATCCTAGTGAGGTGTAGCCCCAAGATGTTCCTGTGAATGTAGAGGCCCACGACGGTAAAATGTCTATATATTAACCATATACTTAATAATCTTGTACTTATCAATTTTTTACTTATAAATTTGGACATTTCAATGAAAGAGAATGTCATAGATGATCATCCTCAACCTAAAGATCAGG
The DNA here is from genome assembly GCA_009831015.1 of Picea engelmannii. Classification (NCBI taxonomy): domain Eukaryota; kingdom Viridiplantae; phylum Streptophyta; class Pinopsida; order Pinales; family Pinaceae; genus Picea; species Picea engelmannii. Next base: position 175,780 of record ML787644.1, on the reverse strand, counting down.
TGAACAGGTAGGCAACCATTCCAATGGTGCCGCCTAGAGGACTAGGTAAATAATTACATTGCAGAGTTTTTTTTCAATAATAATGAACTAATTCAACCCTATTTAAAAATTGGCCATATAAATTCAATATTTTTTATTTTTTTAGGTGATGACCCCTCACAGCAGCATCCACATCGTGGGTATGAGACCAGATGTACTCGACGTGAAAGAACTAAAACAACATCATCTTTTGAAGAGCACCCAGTAAATGAAGACATGGACATTGATGATTTTCTTAAGCACTGGAAAGCAAAAAAGAAGACTAAAAGAAATTCATGATGTCATGTAATAATTTTATAAGACAATTAGATGTACATTATATAGCTGATAATATACACAAATCTATTTCTATGGCTTGTATATATCTGTGAATATAATTTTGTTATACACTTAATGATAATTTCAGCTTCTCTTAATGATGCAACTTCCAAAATCTTGTGACATGATATATGCAACTTTGAAAGTATTGTGACATGTTTCATTGTGTCTCACATGACAAAGAGCATTACCATTATTCTCATTGTGTCATGGACATGGTGTTTTATGTTTAAGAAGATATCTGAGTGACTGCCATTCCACTTTAGAGTCCCAAAATAAATTTTAGAACCTATCTCTGATCTAGAGGTGAAGATGGCAATAACATACAAGACGTTTTCATTCTATGCATCCAGTTAGCATAGTTTGTGGATATGTCAACCTTGATAACAAAGTTCTTAAAATTTATGTAATGAAGAAAGCATCCCTTTTTTACAATGTGAAATCCGGAACAAAGAGGTATATGAAGGCATTTCTGCATAGGAGGGTAATAACCTTATTGGATTTGTGTAGGAAGAAAAATGTCCCATTGTATGTTCCATGGAAAATATTGCACTGACATATTAAGATGGTAGTAAGGAAGGATTTGGAGGGGGAGTGGTCCATATAAATTCCAATGTTTTGTATTCCTATTTATAGGTGGGAAGGGGGAAATATGATCATTGGGAATTGAAATTGTATTTAGCAAAGAACTAGTATTCGTGTAATAATCAGGGTTGCATTTTTGGAAAGCTTAATTACATGTGACCAAATAGATGAAAAGCATGAAACTATAAGTTGTAGTTCTTACTTAATTTTGTGTAGCTTTTCTTGGTGTTGCTGGTATATTGTGGACATCAATATAATTTCTTTATTTCTTAGTCTCAAGCATTAGGGACATTATTGTTCAGTGATTTG
>ML787644.1:138697-158839 GCA_009831015.1 Picea engelmannii | reverse complement strand
TTGCACTCAGCTCCATTATTCGATGATTTCTCCCTTAACTTTATGGAAGGGTTTAAGGCATCTTCTTTCCTTTGTCGATGCACTCTTGCAAATCCTTCCTTCCCTAGAATGTTCAATAATTATGGGATTCTCTTAAGGGTTCCAACACCTCCAACCTTTTTTTTACCGTGCACGCTCACACTATCTCAATGCCCTCATGACAAAGTGTTTCAGAGTGTTCTGTAACTCTGAATTTTGCTTCCTCCCACATAGTCTTTCCTTCCAAGGTACTTAACCAAGAAATTTTTTCTTGAGTCTATGAATTAACCTAGTATGCCCTCCTGGAAGTCCCTCTTCTGAATCCACTAAGTTTCGATACACACTCCTTACGTCGACTCATAGAGTTTCCTCTCTCTGCGCATACTCCTTGCACTTAGCCTAGAGAACCATAATTAATTCAACACACTTGCAAATAGAAAAATCTATTTCTATCCCTGTAGACAATTTCTAACATCCATATACAATTCAAATGCATGTAAATTACATTCATCACACAACTTCCATTACACATAAATTGATAACAGGAAAAACTATCATTTTCTATTAACAGTGGAATATCAAATTACAATAGTGGAGCTTGAGCTACAACTGAGTCTCGACTCCTTGTGTTTTTCTCCTATATAACTCTATCTTAGATAACCTACAACAACCTCTATATTCCCCCTATATCTCTCTTACCTTCTAAACTTCTACTTGGAAATAGTACAAATATTTATACAAGAGGGGCTCGACAAGCTTCCCTCGCAAGCTAAACTAGTGGTGTCACATCACCATTCATAATGCTTGTCTAATGGAAAATTACAATGACAGAAATATTCTCCAAATCAGATGCAGATCCCCCTTGTCATCAACCACTTAATGGAGACCTTATCGTTAGCTTGTGCGAATGCACAAATTTGTCTCCTCTAGTTTGTCATCATTAAATTCTCATATCATGCTTTTGATTCTTGAGGAAAAAAGAGAGGGTGACGCGTCTGCCTTTATTGAATGAGCACCATGTGAGTTAATTGATCAACATGTGTTGAGGTTGAGCGATGCTCCTACATCACATGTTAGAAACGGAATTTATCAACCTCAAAATGAATAATGAAAAGACAAAATGAAATATCAAATTCCATAACAACTCAACTATCCTAGATAGGATTTGGAACATTGAAACACCAACTGATGACAAAACCAGTCTTGGATACAATAAGAAAGAAGAAGGTGGCAATGGAGCACCATTCAAAAACATTAAAAAGGATCATATTTCTCAAAATAAAAAGGTACAGTCATAAAAAAAAAAAAAACATGAACTTTTTCAAGGAATGAAGCTATAAAAGTAAAAAACAAGAAACATATCAAAAGACATACTTCTCATATCACAACAGACTCAAGTATGGAAACACCTTTAATGGTTATTGTTTTTCTTGTCATAACTTTGGTCACAAAGCATTGTAATGCAAGATTCTTGAAAGGAGAGAATCGGGAAGGTCCAATAAATTGATGAGGTGTTGGAGTTGCAATTATGTTGGCCACACAAAATTTTTTTGTCATACCATAAGATGTTACAATTGTGATAGATTTGGCCACAAATCCCAAAACTACAGAAAATCAAGAAGTCAATACATGAGAAATAATTCATACAATTCAGAAAGAAAACATAATGAAGGTTGGAAGAAAAGAAGAGATGGCAAATCTAAAAGAACAAATTCAGAAAATAAAGATCCAACAAACAAAATATCTCATGAAAATATATGGAGAAGAAAATATGAAAATAGAAATAAAGAAAGATGATCTTGCAGTTGAAAATGAAGAAAATGATGGGTGAAGTTCCTAATAAGGAATGTGAAATTCAGAGATTTGAAATTGAAATGGATCAAGCTCAATAAAGGAGTGTTGATAAATAAGAAGATGACACAATAGCAGATCCTGACAATATCATGCACATCAATAGTCCATTAGCCAATGAAATAAAAATGCAAAAAGAAGAAGATGGAGAAATGTTTGGGTGCACAAAACAGTGGTGATGATGATGAACTCTCATAATAAAATAAGTTTGTAGAATTGTGATATGAATAAAACAAATAATATCCAAAGAAGAAATAAATAAAGGAGTTCAAAATATATAAATACATAGTATGAACAAAGCAAAGTTATTAATGGTATCAAAGAATAGTAAAAATATCTTGGAATCAAATAACTAAAAGTAATAACATACTTTAATGATTGATTATAAATGGAAAATGATCAATTGGTAATGTTCATTTGGTATCATTGTATATGATCAAATGATATCAATCGGTGTTACGAGGAAAATCTATGTATGGCTAGGGGTAAACCACAACAAACGGAAATGATTCTAGAAATCAACTATAATCTCAAGTATTCTATATAAAAAAATATGATAAAAAGAAAAGATAAGAGACCTACCTTGTCCAGACGTTCAATGAAGTCCACCATTGAGCACTTGACCCAAATCAATATACCTACAACTAGTCCTGAACAACCAAACAATGGAAGAATATGTTGATAATATATAATGTTAGCACATTCAATAGCATAATCCATCAACATTCATAACAAATACTCCCGTAGAATAATAAGTCAAATATTTGTGAGATATTAATTGGATGAGAAAAGAGTATTTCTAATAAGATGTAATCAACAAAGTGAATGAGTTACAAACTTCCTTGTTGGCACGGTTTGGAACTGAGAATCTAAGTTCCTTCCAATTGGGCCTTCAATCCTCCACCAAAGGCAAGATCATATGAGCGAGACAATAAAGTTATCAATGAATAAGGGAAGACCTTGGGGTCTAAACAATGTCTTCAGACTTAAAGTAAAAAGGGATGCAGACTCAATGTGAAGTGAATAATTTATCCATTGTAACTTTTCTCTCAAATTTGAATTCTTTCTCCTCTTTTCCATAGATCGGATTTGGCCCATTTATAGCCTTCAAGTGAAACAAAAGGTCCAATTCGAAACGTTTCCAGTATATGGAAGGTCAAGGATCATAGATCTCGTGACATGACATGGAAACCCGACACTATTTTTTTAATTTTGGGCACATTTCCTAATGTACGCGAGTTGTAGTGGTGCAACTGGCATATACTCATGATGTAATATAGGCAGGGCACTTATATGTGGGAAAAATATATTTTTAGCTCTGGGATTTTCAAAAAGGGAATTCAAGTCTACATATGGAAATGGAAACAGGCCTTCTGTGCAAGATTGCATGGGGTGATGAAAATCTTGCTATAACAGATGATCCCTAATGTGTGAGGTTAAATGAGTATCTGTGATGGACGAAATACATTATAATACCTAGAAGTGGAGTAATGGTGACCTAGATGGAAGAAATAGTTTCTCATTACAATTTGTACTAACTTTTCATACATGGATGCCAATTTTAATTACATTGTATATCCATGTGAAAATATACCAAAGAACTCTCCATGGCCATGAGTAGGAAAATAAAAATGTGCTTACATGCCAAAGGTTGTCATAGTCATGAAAAAGGCCCAATGAAACAAGTTTAAAAATAAATATGAAGATATTTGTATACAATGGAGTAAAATATGAATTCCCATGATCACTGAAGTCACACAGGTACTTGTCCAATGAAAAGGTAGAAATATCTTAGGAAAGCTGCGACTATAAACTGATGCCTTCAAGTATTCTACACAATCTTCCAAAGGTGCAAGTACACATCATGTGAATAAAGGAGATGAGGTTGAACACAATGAGACTTTGTTTGATTATTGTTCATTGAGGTATACCGTTAACAAACCTGAGACAACCTACTAATGATGAAAGTAGGTATCAAGGCATTGAGTACATTCTTACAAGTGTTAATAAAGGAGTCGGGGTTGAACACTTGAAGAATCCATCGATTAGGAGACATTGATGAATTCCATCAAGAGAACCTGACACTAATGAATGCAATCCTCTAAGTACTCATAAGACTCTAGGGCTCATCTCCAAAATATATGAGATGAATTCGATGGAAGGAGAGCCATTGAAAGGAGAGAATTAAGGCATCTCTCATCATTCAACATGAGGTACAAATTAGGAGCTTAATGATTTGGAGGAAATTGCACAAAGAAAATGTTCATGAACCAATGACCATGTGCTTCTTTCCCGTGTTCCAGGTGTAAGAGGTACACGAAAAATACCCTATGAATAGAATCAAATGAGGAAAAATGCTAACAAAGGCAAGGAAACCACCAATATGGCTAATGGCATCCAAGACATTGCATGAATCCCAATGTGTGAATATATGTCTTGTCGTCGAACACAAGGGAAACCACCCAGTCAACGACCAATGATGAAATTTTGATTGTTGGGTTCAAGGTTACCTACCAATGAGGAAATTAGGACTAGGGTGTGAAATATGACTACAACTTCATGTGTTTTGAGACAAATTGAGGGTATGACCGACATGAAAAGTCAAGAGTTCTAAGGAATGGCTAACACAGGTTGATAGAAATCCTTTGAACAAGAGCATGAGACACATGGAAGACTCAGGAAGCATAAACTAAATGATGAAACCATGAGATGTAGGAGGCATCAATCAAAATCTCCATAGGGACTGGAAGAGTAACTAGTTGGGGGAGTAAATTCTCTATAACGAGCTCAGCTTCCTAAGGCCATGCTAAACCCAAAATTATGATGACAAGTGGACTCAAAAAAATTGTGCTATGTTCAAAGGAGACACAAATGCTTCCAATATAAGATAATACTCCCTTCTCGCCTGTATTTTTTTGTTTTTTCATAGTCAAATGAATGTTATGATATAGAGGAGGGAAGGAGTGTCGCAAGTAATCAAAACTAGTTCTAGCAGTGGAACATACCTATGCTCAATGTAAGGAAGTGCATGTGAGAGATGGAAACTCGAGGGAATGTTCCCTCCTAGGTATAGGGTGTACATTTGTGAAGGATATAAACAAGGCTTTTCTTGGTTGAGGATGAAAAATTGCTAAGGCAAACAATTTATAATGCAAAGTGAGAACTGACAATAGGCTCAATACTGCAAGAAAGGGAATGAGATGCAATCACAACTTAATGCCAAAAGATGTCCTTTTTCATAATCTTAGTCAACTTGGTTTGAAAAAGGGATAAAATTGTACCAAATAGATGCCCTTTCCAATCCAATTTACGAGTGTGAAGGAGACAAGTTCACTCAGAAATATTTTCTCTTTTTGAAAATGATTCGGAAAATATATTAACCAAGACTCACGACCTTTCAAGTCCAATTTAACGAGTGTGAAAGGGACAAATTTACTCGACAATCTTTTCATTTTTTAGACGAGTTGGAAAATAGCTTAAATCTGACTCTTTGAGAGGTTTGTAGGAGGCATGCCATGGCGGAGGCCAAGGCTCCCATGTTGGACTTTTGTAAAAGGTCAACATCTTACAAATAGCCGAAACAAGCTTGGGAAAACCCAAATCTCTCCAGGTCGAGGATGATAAAGTGCTAGCGGAGGTTACCTTCTCCGTGATTTATCAGATAATGTCTCTTACTTGAAAGGACATAGGAGGAGGCATTGGATACCCCACAATACCATCCCAATCAAAGGGAACTTCTCCAGGACTTGAAGGGAGAGTACTCGGGGAGAGTAAAATTCTCTCTTGTTTAGAAGGTGCAGTACTAGAAATGCTAATGACATGGGTGAAGGATGCATCACCCTCCAAGGGAAGGGTTGGATTGACCGGAAATTTCATTGATACAACCACTTCTTCAATCGTTGGTTAAATAAAATGTTGGAAAACAATCCCAGGAGACACATCACCCTCTAAAATAAGAGTTGTATTGACTGGAGATTGCATCGTTGCAACCACTTCTTCAACCATCGGTTGAATAGGATGCATGAAAACAAGGCTAGGAGATGCATCACCCTAAAAAATGGGAGTGTGTTTAGGAAAGGATTGCATTGGCAAAGATTTTGTGTCAATCAAAGGAGAAACAAATTGTGGGAAAACCATCGATTCCTCAAAACCCGAAGGGACCCTAGGTGAGAACCATGCTTCTGGTATCATAGTAGTAGCAGGACACAAATGAGTAAGGTGATTTCCTTCGCAAGCCCTGCAAAGGAATTTGGGCTTACGTCTAAGTTGTCTATTCTTCTCAACCATATGCATGCCAACAATGTCATTTACAATGGATGGTGACATTCTCTCAGTGTGAATGGAAGAGGCTATAGGTTCATCTCCCACATGATGTACCGATGTTGGATATGTGATATCAATATGACTCATGACGAATAGAGTGATTCCTCCAACATGACTAGAAGTGACTGGTTGTGGGTATTCAACATGACTTGCAGAGGTTGTCGACCAATCTCCAACATGACTAGCAGTGGTTGGTGATGGAACTCGAGTATGACTGGCAGTGAATAGACTAGCAGCGATGGTGCATTGTGGCATTTGAAATCAAGGTCCTATGAAAGATTGGTTTTGAGACATTGCGGTCCAGGAAGGGTCCTACTTTACACCTTGTACCTGTCCAGAAAGGTAGTCTATTCCGTCGATTGATCCATACAGGTTTGCATGAGCATCATTAGTGAAGTATATGTATGCGAAGAGACAAAAGTATGATAATGATTATTCAAGTGAGGATATATGTTTCCCCCATGTGAATGGGTTCCATGAATAGGGTAACCTAAACCATAAAATTGATTCACTCTATATGAAATACCCAAGGATATATGTGGGCCCTCCATAGGAAAATTGTTCGTAGGAACTGAAACTGGCATGGTGGATGAAGGATACATGGATGAGGTGTAATAAGTATAATAACCACCCATTTGAGTACTATCTCCTAAAAAAACATGTCTAGGACTGGAAAAATAAGAGGGGAGGTTCCAACCTCTCGCTGTGAGAGTTTTTTTAGGGACATGACTCCTATCAAATGAAGACATAAAGAGTGGGGCCATGGTGCCCCACATCCAAAACTAGGATTCATATAGGTGGGCTAGGGAGAGGATGTAAAGCATGAAGGCACATTTGGCATATCAACAGGAAAATTATTAGAGACCCAAGTCATGAATTGAGTATCATAATTATGCATACCATTATGAAAAGTGGATATATTTATCCCCATGAAATGAGTGAACATCATGGGGGGGGGTAGCAGTAAAGGTGGGAGTCATAGGAACTCCACTATCCATGATAATGACAACTCAAGGCACAGTGTATAATATCAAAGGTCTACTAATAATCAAACGTCCAATTATGAAAACAAACATGATGAAGTGGTTGAAAGGGATATCCCTCTCTAAAGTAGGCATGCCTTGCCCAAGAGGAGCCCAAGACTTCGCTGCTAAAGATTGGAGGAAACAAAATCAATTATAAGGGCCCTCATGGGATTAACTACCAGTTAGTCAGATCCCCCGAAGAGGTAATCCTCCATAAAGGTTGTGTGTTGTCGACCCTTATCTAACCTAGAGTACCTATAGAATAACCCTTGCAAGTAACCTATGTGGCACCTAAGTCAAGAAACTAATCAACCACGGTATAACCGATGCACAAGCGAACAGTCGTAAGTCAGGTCCATCGTATGGGCAGGGTAGAAAATATCAAAACCTTGAAAGCACTGCCTCTCATGGAGGTAAAGGCACTAGAAAGATCCCCAAATACAAATAGATCCCCATAAATATCTCTGATGCTAACAAGGTATCTGGGGGATATACCTTCAGACAACCTCACGTGACCTCGTGCTTAAATCTAGTGTAAGCGGAGCCTCTTGATATTACCAATTATACAATGGATTTCTCTACTCCCTTATTTATATGTTGATTTAATATCCTTGGAGAAGTTTACTCACAAAATCTTATTCCAAGGCTCTAAATCCTAAGCTAGTTTGTGCACCCTAGAAAATAAAATCGTTACTAATCAATTTTAAATTATAGTGTTAATTTTAGGGGTCATGCTTACTCAAAAGGTGTGGTCATGAAACTAGTGTTGTTATGACTCAACAAGTAAAATATATGAATATGAATACAATTCAAAGTTCTAGCTTCAATTTCCAATAAATGATATGCTTCAAAAAATGCAATTTTCAATTCAATTATGCAATTCTAAATAAAATGAAATCAATATAAGAAAAATAAAATGAAAGGCTTGAACAACAACTTGATATAAAGACTCTACTATGTATAAACAAAGAAAACCCAAGTAGGATATCAAGGAGAAAAATACCCAAACCAAGGTGCAAGGAAAATCATATTGAAGATATAATGAGAAAGGCACCAACCAAAAATTCAACCAAAGACAAGTCTCTTCTCATTCCACAAACACTTAACAGTCACCAAAAAGGTCTAGGAAGACTCAACGATCATCAAAACCTACCCAACAATTAAGAAACAAATGTTGATGTACACAATTGTTCAAGGGAAAATCATGTATGTACACAAATGTAGAAGTAAAGCACGCATATGTACATGTCTGTCAAGCAAAAACCCGCATATATGTGTCAAAATACAAATAGGCTAAGGAGAAGGATGAAAAATGTAGACCCAGAATGAACAGAGGTTGTCAAGAAATCATGCGACAAGAAACTTAATATGAATGAGATAAATCTAAGGAGAAAATCACTCCAAAACCAGAAAAACAAGATTATATCCCCAGTGGATTCACCAATTATGTTACGAGGAAAATATCTCTATGTCTAGGGGTAAACCATAATAAACAAAAATGACTGTAGAAATCAACTCTAATGTCAAGTATTCTATATAAACAAATATGATAACAACACAATAAAAGATACCTACCTCGTCTGTATGTTCAATGAAGTCCATCGTTGAGCACTTGACCTAAAGCAATATACTTACAACTTGTCCTCAACAACCAAGCAACGCAAGCATATGGTGATAATATATAATTTTATCACATTCAATAACATAATCCATCAACATTCATAACAAATACTCCCATGGAATAATAATTCAAATATTTGCGAGATATTAATTGGATGAGAAAAGAGTATTTCTATTACGATGTAATAAAAAAAAGTGAATGAGTTACAAACTTCCGTGTTGGCACGGTTCAGAAACGAGAAAATAAGTTCCTTCCAGCTGGGCCTCCACCACTTCAATCCTCCACCAAAGGCAATCTCATATGAGAGAGACAATAAATTTCTTAATGAATAAGGGAAGAGCTTGGGGGTTGAATTATGTGTTTAGACTTAAAGGAGAAAGGGATGTAGACTCAATGTGAATTGAATAATTCCTTCATAGTAACTTTTCTTTCAAAATTGAATTCTTTCTCCTCTTTTCCATAGCTTGGATTTGGCCCATTTATAGCCTTCAAGTGTAATTGAAGGGCTGAGTCAGAATGCTTCCAGTATATGGAAGGCCATGGATCATAGATCTCATGACGTGACATGGAAACCCGACACTACTTTTTAATTTTGGGCACATTTCTCGGTGTACGAGGGTTGTAGTGGTGCAACCTACATATATGCATGTTTTAATATAGGGAGGGCATGCATATATGGAAAAATTATATTTTTAGAATTGAAAAAAGGGACTTAAAGTCTGCATAGGGAAATGGAAACAGGCCTTTTATGCAAGATTGCATGGGATGAGGTAAATATTGCGATAACAATTGGTGTCAATTGGTACTCTTGCAAAAATCAGAATATCAAGAAGAATAATAAACAGATCAAGAGGATCAAGAAGATTCACACCCATGTCCTTTATGACAAAGGAGAAGACAATAAAATGCTATGAAACAGTGAAAACTCAGGGGGAGTATTTAATTTGTTCATCAAATGAGGAATTCATTGGATTAGGTTTAAAATACTTGATCACTACAAAAAAAATGGTATCAATAAGACTACCTATTTGAACAAAAAATCCCAAGAGATTGAGACAACAACTGACACATTCACAAGGGCAGAAAAGAAGTAAAAATTTAACTCTTTTTAATTGATTTCAAAGGCAGAGAAAAATAGTAAAAAATTATGGTATGAGTATTTGGTATAAGTAAAAGTTCAAATACCCCAACTTGAAAATGAGATCAACGAAAGGGGGAGAAAAAGTATTTGTTTCATACATATCTTGACCTCAATGCCAAAGGGGAATATTGTTGGAATTATCGATTGTGTGTTGTCATTGATGGAAACATGAGTCAACCGTGTACAATAATTAGAGGAAAATTAAGATCACCTTTGGGGAGAAGAAATTCATGATCCTTTTTTGTCATGATAGGATCAACAATGATTTTATATTCCTAAAGCTCAAGAGAGATAGTGAGGATATTCTACAAAGAATACACACACAAAATCATAGAATGAAATTTTAAGGTATTTGGAAAGGATGAAGAAAATCTCATAAGGGAGAGAGCATTGTGGAAGTGCTATCAATATTGAAATGCCCACAGTAAACTCCAAAATAATGAAGGAATAATAATGTTCGTTAATGTAGTTCTCGAGACAATCCTGGACCATCATATCACGTAGAAGCCAAGGCCTACATAGAAGAATCCCTTGTGAAGGATCGTGGAATCCTAATCATCCATTCTGTTAGCATTGTGAATCACCCTATGACTATAAGAGGATAAGCCTAGTACCCATCAAAATATGTGTAAATGTAAAAGAGTTTTTAAAGGTCAAATGGACAAGACTCAAAATAATAAGGTTTTAACTCAGAAATATGGGCTAATATGCACAAGAAAATGAGGTCTTGATTAGCTTCAATCAGTGAATAGGATTAAAAGTGAATAGGAGGAAGAATCAGTGAGGGAGGTGTAAAGGTCTGCTATTAACATCAGGTCTTCAAGCAGCCAAGGAAGGAAAACTCAAACAGAAGATCCTCTTGAATTCAAAGTTTAAAGAAAATTGAAGAACATCACAACAATATTATAATCAAACATTCATAATATCGCAACCATAAAAAAAATCATGTGGATCCTCTAATCATGAAAACTTCATAATAAGAGGCAACAAGATGACATAAACATAAATTAACTTCTAGTAATAAAAAATTCTCAAGTCTAGTACATAACCAGAGAAGCAGTCTTAGTCAAAAATATTACAATAATGGAGTCTCAACTCAACCATTCCAACCCCTCCTCAAGATCTCTCTCCCTCCTTAAATAGAAAATAGAATCAAAATATCCTTAGGAGGTCGAATCCCCTCTCCTCCATTGGATTCTAAGACTTGGAGATAGGTGGCAACAATCAAAGAGACAAAAATCCAACAAACTGCTAATTTTCAGGAAATTGTTGGAAGTTATTAATAAAATGTTTCCCCCTCATTTCATGAGGTCTTTGATGGAGCTAAAAATTATTTTTAGGTGTCCCTTGACATCTAAATGATCCTTGAGAAGCCATTTGAATCCTCCTTTACAAGTGGAAACCTCCCAACAAGACAAATATTCAAATCGTAACCGCTACAGGAAATTATGTAGCGTCACTGCAAAACAATTTTTGCACATTCGGTAGCGCCACTTCGATGTATAATATCTCTCAAACCATTACACATTTTGAAAAACTGAGAGAGTTTTTTTTTATATGGTATGTGATGAACAAACACCTCATCCAGTTTTCAAAAATAGCTTCCCATTTGTTCATAACCCAAGTTTTAAGTTAGTCACTCAAAATTTGTAGAAGTGTCCTTGCAAAATAACTCTACAAATTCGGTAGCGCTAATCCTGTATTAAACTCTGTGAATTTGGTAGCGCCCATCATCAAAACATCTATGTGGATTTGGTAGCACCCATTTAAGTTCAACTTCGGATTTTTCATAGCACATAAGGTAGAAAAATCGCAAAACATACTACATAGACGATTTTGTAGCACCATCTTTGAAATAACTCTGCAAATTTGGTAGTGCACCTCCTCTATTTTAGGAAAGTCTCCATTTGCATAATATTTTTCTTTAATGTGTGCATGGAGTTGGGCTTTGGTATATGCATTAGATTTGGTAGATAGTATAGGTTTGATTTAGGACACTTGAGCACACACCACCTTTGGCCAAAGAGATTGTTGGGAAAATGTCAAGGCTCGATGACGAATTGGGAGGCTATGACCATAGAAAAAGGACCAAAGGAATAGGCAAATTTAGCACCAATTTGACAAAGTAATTTAAAAAACTTATGGTGCAATTTTGAGTGATAACACATTCAAAATTCAGGAGTAATCAGAACGATTAGAACAGTTCAAGATCTATCCTGATCATCAGATAGAACCAAGTGGAAGGCCAGGATAAGAGGACCCCGTAAGACAAAAAGCCCTGAAACCTATGAATTCGTGAAGTGAACATTGATCCTCGGATATCATGGAGAAAATTCAGGTCAGTTCTCAATTGTTGGATCAAGAGGAGGATAGGAAATTTGACACTTCGATAATTCAATATTATTATACTGAAGTTTTAAAAGTGTTATTATCCCGAAGTAACGTCAACTGTTAGATTAAGGATGAAATTTGGATGAATATAAAAATATTAGATCCAGGAGGAAGACATGTGGCACATTAGTAGGTCCACACCAGTAGGATCATTGTTGGCACAGGGGTAGACCCATGGTTCAATGCTCAAGAGCGCACCAATAAAGCCCTGACTACCAACCCTTTTGGCAACACCTGCGAAGCAGATGATGTATCACCCAAGGTAGAGGCAAGGGTGGTTGTAGGACTCAGGTGTATGCAACCTTAGCTGGGACACATATATGTGATTATCTTGCTTACAACGCACTTAGAATAAGTTATTTCCTAACATAAATTCATTAGTACACTTCACAGAAAGCACAAAGCACCTAATTACTCAGATCTAGCACATAGCAATGATAAACAAGTTATACTCAATATATTAAAAACTTAGCATCTTATGTATCATATCTAGAATGCATTCATATCTCATAAGCACAAAGCATCAATAAATATATCTAAACATATCAAGGAACTTAGCAAGAGAGATACAAACACATCAACACAATACACAGAGTTACCGTGGTTCACCCCCACCCTGGGGCTACATCCACAAGGTCTTCTTTATATTATCTTGGTCAAGAAGTTACAACATAGAGCTTCGATGACCCTTACCCAACATAGGAAAAGAGATCTGAGCATATCGCTAGATCCTCTTTCCCTAGTTAGATCCAAGAACTAAGACTTCTCACACTTTGTGCACTCAACACTTATTACAACATGCACAGAGCTCTTACAGTCACAAAGACTTTTGATCACATAGATCCAACTTATGCACTAAGCCATCGAATAGACAGGGCCTTCTTTCTTACATGGCCTAGACCTCTATTTATACATATAAAAAGGCCTAAACAAGGGTTGACATCCCTTTCTCATTACAATATTCCCAAAAAACCCAAAAAAGTTCCAAAAAAGGTGGCGAGATCCTATGATCTCCACTTCGCTATGCACTCTATCTTTGACAGGCAGTCGAAGTAGAAAATGGTCAACTATGACCAAGTATTCCTCAAAACTTGGTTGAGGGCCAACAGGCCCACAACACTCACCTATGACTCATCCTGAGTCACTCTTCTCTGGGTAACTCTGCCTCGAAGGCCTCGAGCTTCACTCAAGCTGCTTCGAGTTGTTGCTTTGCTACTGCTTCTTTCTCGACACACTCCTAAATGAGTGTGTTACTAATTGGTCCTTCTAAGAGCTTCTCTATTATGTTCATGACCTGTTCCAGGTATGTCCCTTGGCTCTAAATATCTAAGAATAGTTGACATGCCCTATCCTGCAACGGTTGAAGTTGTTGTGTCACTTCCATGACCCTTCTCTGGATCATATGAATATATTGTTGCACGACACACTATTCATGGGAGCTCTTAATTTTCTCTATGGTCGGTAGGGCCTTCATTTGTACCTGTAAATTCTCAGCTTGGTACTTTGCCTCCTGGAGATGAAGTCATCTGGATTGAGCGTGGTCTTCATCTTGGTCATGGTCACTTTGGATTTCTTCTTGACGAAAGACTTCGAAGGTGACCCTTTTCTTTTCCTTAAAACTTCGACTTCATCTTTTGGTTTTTGTTCAACTTCTTCTAGGTCTTCATCGTTACCTTCTTCATTTGGTGTGACGGAAGGTATCCGTACAGAGCGGCTATCCACATCTTGAACTTCTTCAGTTTTCTTTATCTCCTTTGTCTTCTTTTTCTTCTTTGTGTTACTGGGCCTAGGTGTGTCCTACCCATCTTTTGGGATGTTGATATCTGAAATATCCGTTGGATCTGGTGCAACGAGGAGGTCCACCGACCATTCCTTGGTGATCTCTTCAAGGTCTTCTTCTGTCAGTTTATAATAGGACTACAGCTATTCCTGGTGCTCATCAGCGCATGGAGTTAGGTATATGAAGTGGTGGTCCGTGCTAAACTTCATTAAGGGTCTGAATCTATGGAGTGTGTTTGAAGTAATGTGAGGTGTGGCTTGTATCACGATATTCAACTCGATGTAGTCTCTGTGAAAGAGGGTATTTGACTGCCATTGCCTGTTCATATTTTTCGTGTAACATAATGTACTGAACTTCATAGACAATGGTTCAAATGGTAGGGTTTCAGGAAAAATGACATCTTCTAGCATCTCCCATGCTATGAAGGCAATCACGATGAGAAGCCAGCTGAAGTAGAACTCATATCCTTGGTCTTGTGCTTCTATGAAATCCAAATTCGAGTTGATCCTCTAAGTACTTAGACCAATTCATTTGGACTCCTTCTACGCATTTTCTTGCGAGATCAACTACAAACCCATATACTTGTGTCGGTCTGTTCTTGCAGACTAACTTTTTTGCGATCATCTGACATGCAAGGCGCATTGCACCATTGTCAATAGAGGTTAACTTGTAACCTCGCGTGACTTTTTCAACATTTCCATAGGCATCTTTAATCTTCTGTGAAAGAGCACAACCCGTGGTATTTCTAGGGTAATAGTCTTGTGGGTCAGGGCCTTGGATGCTCAGCCTGGTGATCTGATTCATCAACGTTGGATAAATCATTATACGTCAGTTCAATGAGAGATATCCTCCATGGTAGCTCACCAGTAGAAATTTTATGCAAGCATTCACATCCTGGTGCCTACCAAAGTGTGGAATCTTCATTACATTAAGTAAGGTGGACTATGTGAGGTTCATTGTTCATTGTTGAGGGATGATCTTGGAATTCTTCCCCTTTTTCATCGTCAAATACTTGTGTGGGGCAAGCACACTGTAGGGTTTCTGGTCACCAAGGTTGAAGTCGCAAAACTTCAATGCTACAAGCTTGGTCTACTCAATGTGAACTGCATGCACACCCTTCGATAGGTATGCATTGATCATAGGATAGTCGTAATATCAGAGCACACTGTCGTGTTTGATTTCACCTTTCAGAGGAGGTATGTAAGAGGGAAAGATGCTCAGGATCAGCTTGGTGTTCGCGATGTCATCTCTATGTTTAGTACGTTTCTCGACGGTTTTTCGGGATGGTCCAGCTTGAGCAATGGATGGAGAAGCTGCTACTCCTCTTGATGACAAGGCTTGGACTCCGATGGACATTCCTCTTTCTGACATAACTCTTTCGGTTCTTAAGCTAGCGAGTACTTCTCTCACCGATTCTTCTGTTGTGCTAACCTTGTCAGACATGTAATCTCAAGATCACTTTCTCAGGTTGTCGATGGGATGAAGGTACCATAATCGAGTAGAGAGAAAGGCACGATAGTCACTATTCCACAATGCGGGTATTCTATGAGCTCAATATCTCAATTGGAAAAAGTGTCTTCCGGGCATGGCACGATGGAATAAGTAAGTAAAGTTGTAACAGACTACTTTCAATGGATAGGAGGGTCCATTAACTCTTGATCTGTCTATTATGGCATAGTCTAACAATCAGGTAATAGGTCATAACTTTCTTTCAAGCCGTTCGGGCCATCAACGAAATGGGTATGTCTTCTTCTAATGGTTATATTACTTCAACATGGCAAAGTGCCATATGTCATTGTTCTGTTATCCCGACGAAGCTCAAATTATGCATGTTTTCCTTCTGCAAGGTTTCTTTTGGAACGTTCTGTAATTTCTCCAACTTTGCTTTCTTCTTCATGAGTTTTCTAGCCTTCTTCCCAGTGAGCTTCATCTCGGTCATCCTTTTTTCATTCTGATTATTTTCTTCTATTGGAATGGTAACTTTGCAATGTTGAGATTCTTTCTTCAGATCCATGGGTATTACTTGTCCAACATATTTTTCAGTCCGCTGTGGTTCTTCTAGAATTCTATCAACTTCGTCATCTAAGTTCCTAGGGTCAAGAACCCTTGATCTCTTCTCCTGTTCTTCAATCGACTACATGATCCTTCTAGTCATGAAGTCTCTTAACTCTTGTCTCTGTTGTTCTAGGTCCTTTTTTGCTTCTTGTTTTCTGGCTTGATATTTCTCAATCCAAGGTTTACCAAGTAACATAGTAAATAGGGCGTTGTCCTCCACGAACTTAAGAATCTCAAAATCTTCTTTTGTCGAAGCTCCATGAGCATTCATAGATATCTGAGTGATATTTCCACATAGGTTTTCCAGCTTTCCTCTAAATAACACTATTCCTCTTAATGAATGGGTTGTTTCAGGTCTTCTTATAGCTTTCTAGGTTCCTTCTATCATATTTTTCACCTATGTTTCTTCATCAAAAACACAGTCAATGTCGAAGTCTCATATTCTCACTTCAATATGTTCCTTCTTCTTGAAGATCTATGATAGCCTAAGATGTCGATGGTCATTCAAGGTATCTCTCTTCTGTAGCAATATCTTTTCTTATTCTTTATGGGTTTCTGCTATAATATTGGTCTCTTGATCTCCTGCTTGCTCTATATTCAACTTTTCAATCCTAGCAATCATTCTAGGTAAATCCAATACTTCATGGTCCATAGCCTCACAACAAATACAACTGGGTTTTCGTCCAGGGAATTCCTTAGCAAGACGTCCGAGCCTTCTGCAATTGTAACAAAGAGTTAATTCTCTCTTTCTCTTCAATCATCCCCAACTTTTAAGGTACTGTGTGCTAGGATCATAATGGTTAGCTTGCAAAAATTTCTTTCTAGGATCCTGCATCCATTGGTTAGTCGCAAAATTCTTTCTACGCATAGGTATAACATATCTATCATTATACTTATCAAATCTATTCATATCAAACTTTCTTTCATCTATTAATGCCCTAGTTTTAAATCTAAGATAGAATCTATCAAACATACCTCGATACATGCTTTAGAAACAAAAAAAATTCACTTATCTTACTTCTACAGAGCACAAAGCTTCTAGATCTAAGACTTTTAACTATTCTTACCTTTATCAAAGAACAAATATTACAGATACTACCGTTTCCTTGCAGATCTGACCTCTTTCTTCATAGATCTGACTTCTTTTTCTTCATATCTGACCTCTCTTCTTTAGATATGAACTTTATTTCTTGTCACAAAGCTTCACGGGTCAAACAAAATACTGCACACTAGGGAAACATATCTACGCATAAAGCTTATTTCGCACAAATCTTCTTCTTCTTCAGTTCCTAGCAATCACAGTTTTAGGTCCCAACAATGGAACCATTTGTTGGCATAGGGGTAGACCCAGGGTTCAATGCTCAAGAGTGCACCAACAAAGCCCTAAATACTAGCCCTTTTGGCAACACCTATGAAGCAGATGAAGTCTCACCCAAGGTAGAGACAAGGGTGGTTTCAGGACTCAGGTGTCTGTAACCTTAACTGGGACATAGATCTGTGATTATATTTCTTACAACACACTTAGAATTAGTTATTTCCTAACATACATGCATTAATACACTTTGCAGAAAGCAAAGAGCACCGCGGTAATTACTCAGATCTAACACTTAGCAATGATAAATGAGTTATACTCAATATATTAAGAACTTAGCATCTTATGTATCATATATATCATGCATTCATATCTCATAATCACAAAGCATCAATAAATCTATCTAAACATATTAGAGCACTTAGCAAGAGAGAGACAAACACATCATCACAATACACAGAGTTACCGTGGTTCACCCCCACCCTGGGGTTATTTCCACAAAGTATTCTTTATATTATCTTGGTCAAGCAGTTACAACACGGAGCTTCGATGACCCTTACCCCTCACAAGACAAGAGATTTGTGCAGCTCACTAGATCCTCTTTCCCCGGGTAGATCCAAGCACTAAGCCTTCTCACACTCTGTGCACTCAGCACTTATTACATCATGCACAGAGCTCTTACAGTCACACAGACTTCTGATAACATAGATCCAACTTATGCACCAATCCATCGACTAGACAGGGCCTCCTTTCTTACATGGCCTAGACCTCTATTTATACATAGAAAAAGGTCTAAACAAGGGCCGACATCCCTTTCCCGTTACAATATTCCCAAAAAAACCAAAACGGTTCCACAAAAGGTGGCGAGATCTCATGTTCTCCGCTTCACTATGTGCTCCATCTTTGACAGGTAGTTGAAGTACCAAACGGTGAACTATGACCAAGTATTCCTCAAAACTTGGTCAAGGGCCAAGAATCACATTAGCAATAGATGACACATGGCCCAATCAAATGATGAAAAATTTCAAGGTCAATGTGGCACCTAAGGTCCATGAAAGTCATGAATCAGGATGACATGTGGCACACATACTTAGGGTCCACATCATCTTGAGTCATGCCAGCAAACCACGTCACTCCCGTATTACTAACTTCATGAATATCCAATATTGTTTTATCAACTAATCGTCAAAGGCCAGAATCACAAACTAAATCTAACCTTTGATCTACTTCGGGATCATTCTTGACCATTGGTCAAGTGTAGTAGAAATATAGGATAAGCGAGGCCAATGGAATGATGTCCTAGAGTAAAAAGAAAAAGTTAGATTGAATTAGGGGAAGATCCATGGTGGTGGACCTATTTGGTGGTTTGTTGATAATTGAAGGACAGGGTAAAGATAAAATTCTCAGAGTCTGAAATTGTTGAATCCTTGGAATATTGTCAACTGTCAAATAAGAGTTGCATGGAAATAGTCAACTCCAACATTGACCAACTTCATAGATAAAGGAATTTGAGTTACTCAAAGGATATCAGAGTCCCGAAATGTCGAAATGAATGAGGACCGTCCATCTCAACTCAAAATTAATTCATGATCATTGATTTCATTGAAGCCTCTGAATGAGCCAGGAACATCCATTCAATAGGAGATTAAATATTGACCGTTTGATCTACTAGTGAAGAGAGTATATGCACTTCAACGAATTTTACTCCAGAAAAATTTACTACGAGAGAATTGGAAGACTACAAAGGCTGAAAATTCTGAAGGTCGAAGTACTAGAGAGCCTGGTTCTAACATCAATCGTGTGATAAGGTAAATAAGATAATAAGGAGCATAAATGTCCTATAAGTAAATAATCCCTCAAACATTTGAATATGGTCCCATGTAGAAGAATAAGGTTGAAAGGAAAAAAACACTAATAGAACAATATTTGAAATGGATAATCCCTTGGTTTTTATCTTCCGGTCACAAAGGGAAGTGGATTGAAGGAAGAGACTCATGCATAATTTATTTTCTATAAACAACTTAAGGCATGTAGAGTAAGTCGACAAATATTGATATCAAATGAGTTCATTGCTACTTCAAGATAATTTACGCATGAAGGGATAAATAAACTAACAAAAGGTTTGATGTCTTCTTGAGTTAAAATCAATTGTTTATTGATAATATTAGAATGAAGAGGTGCAATAGTTCATTTTCAAAAGACACATTGGTTCAATATTATACATATTCAAATACTATATAAACCAGAAACATGTGGTGAAATAAGTGTGCCTTGGTGGATATATATATATATATATATATATATAATGGATTGAATGAAATTTCATTCTATCAAGTCGGTGTCTGTTTACAAGTTGAGTCCTGTTACGAGGGTTGGATTCCTCACATCTCAGTTGGATATGAGATCAACAAGTTGGGTCTTGTAATGAGGGTTGGATTCCTCATTTCTTAGTTGGATCTGTGAACTACAAGTTGGGTCTTGTATCAGAGAGTTGGATCTCTCCTATTCAGTTGAAGATGAAGATATTAAAGTATTGATTTTATTTGTATTCATTTAAGTTAAATAAATAAAATAAATATATTTTATCTACTTCATACAATTTGTGTTATACATGTTTATGAATAA
>ML787644.1:127304-137922 GCA_009831015.1 Picea engelmannii | reverse complement strand
CAATACTACCACTATTGTTTCCACACCAAAGTGTCTTTCCACCTGATTGTAATGATCTTCCCAAATCATCTTTGCATGCTCACTTGAAGGAACACAAATATGGCTCAGATGGCATAAAAATCCATCTTGGATATGAAAGTATTGAAATCATTTTCATGTGCTCAATGTATAATAGGTAGCGACAAAGTTAGAGTCACTATTGTATAATTGTATCCTCCCAAAGGTCCCATGTCCACAAGAGTTGAGAAATGTGGTTAGCACCACAAATTGGGTTGAACTGAGGAAGTATACAACATCGTTGTCACTTCCCTTCTTGTACTTGATGTTCAAGTGGAATTATTGCAGGCATGTGGACCACTTATGATGATGGTAAATTCATAACTTTCCTTATGTTTGTATAAATTGCAAAGTTTTGTCATCAGTGTGGATGATCATTTCCTTTCCTAGAATGTAATGCTTCCACTATCGATATGCTTGTACAATTGAGTACATCTCTTTGTTGTAGGTGGGGTATTTGCAAATAAAATCATATAGTGTTTTATTGTGATAGGAGACTAGATTCCCATGATAAGTAAGGACTACACCAATGAAATAATGGAAAAAATTTGTCTCAATCTTGAATGGTTGTTGTTGGTCTAGCAGAATAAGGAATGGTGTTGAGAAGAGAAAAAAATTTAGATCCTTGAATGGTTTCTATTTTTTTGTAGCCAAAAAAACTCGGACTTAGCTCCTCCGTTTGTCACCTAGCGTAGGGCCCAAGCAATATGATATAACCCCCAAAAAAACATGGTCATCCAATCATAAATGAATTGGATCTTGGTTGGATCCAGACAATCACCCTACTCATCCATGTTGTATCCTAGATATTGAATTCTTTGCATGTCTAATTAACACTTCTCCAAATTGGCATATACCCTGTGTTGTTGTAGGGTGCCCAAGACTTGTTGAATATGCTTCAAATGTTTCTTCTAGTTTTTTCTAAAGATAAGGATGCCATCCAGATATATGAACATAAAGGATTTTGTGAATGGTTGTAATATATCATCCATCATCCTCATGAATGCTTTTGAGGAATTATTTAAGCCAAAAGGAATGATCAACCACTTAAAGATACCTTCTTTAGGCTTGAAGGGTATCTTCCATACATCAGTTTTCTCAATTTTCACCTAGTGGTAACCTAACTTTAGATCAATATTACTAAAACATTTGGCACCCTTGAGCTGATATAGAAGATCATCAATCTGGATGATTGGGTACCATTTCTTTAATGTGGTATTTTTAGGGATCTGTAATCAATACAAAGTCAGCATGTCTTGTCCTTCTTCTATACCCTAACAATTGGGCTCCCGCAAGGCAAGGATATTGGTCTAATGTGGCCCTTCATAATTAGATATTGGATATGCCATTTTATTACTTAATTCTCCATAATAGAGTTCCTATATATGGGGTTGTTGGGTAGATGAGAACCAAACGTCAAATCAATTGAGTTCTTTACCTGACAGTGAAAATGTACCCCAATAGTCAAGGAAAATATTTCTTTGTGTTCTTCTACTATCTTGTCTACCTACTTATGTTAAGTAGAGAGACCTTGTGTGGAGGTTTTGGTGGTCACAATGATATTTTTTTCACCTTTGTACTATACCATAAAGACAAAAACTATCCTAATCTGAGAGATCATATTTTTGCAATACATCGTGGATACTAAAGAAACTGTAGTCGTTGGGACTACCTCTAGTACCTTGCAGAGTTGACCTCCAAAAATAATAATGACACTATGGGGCCTAGATTCATAAAAAAAACATGACTCTTCCACATATATGGTTGTGCTAAAATAAAATCACAAACTTCAAGTGGGGAAACATGACACAATACCTCATCTTTGAAGGGATTGAAGTTGTAGTGCATGCAACATTTCTAGCTCACGTGGATCTCTCTTCCTTGGTTGATCCAACCAATGGTGTATGGATGATGATGAGACATAGTTTCTAGGTTCAACCTCCCGATGAAATATTATCATATTAGGTTCTTATAGCTACCACTGTCAAAAACAAAAAGAGAGTGGGGTCCCCTTCACCCACATTTGTGAGTGGAAGAGGCACTCCCCTTCTTTAGGATCCCCTAGTTTCTATAGATGGACCTTTATGGTAGATATGGTGACACTAGGTTCCATGTCAATGATATTTTTTCCCCTATATGGTTATGAATCAGAGTCTGATATGACATATGACTATGAGGCATTCATCTCAGTCACCAACGACTATTTCGAGTGACATTCATCAGTGTTGTGCCAAAGGATTTTCTTTAACTCATCAGTGTCCTTATTTGAATTCTCATTACTCTTCTTTTCTTGTGGCTTGGACTGGTTTTCCTAGGTATGACCATATTTACTCTATCCTTTCTTATTGGAGTTAGCGCCAACTTACTGTGATTTTTTTGCGATGGGTTTCTATAACTAAGATATTGATTATTCTTTTGCTTGAACATTTTATCTATCTTGGAAATATATCGGTAAGTGGATCCCACTGAGGACATGTCTAGGAACTCCACATTGTTTTGGATGTACCTATGTAGGCCACTACAATACTTTAGAACTAGGTGCCTCTTGAGGTATTTAATACCCAAATTTGTGTGCAAGGTATGTAATGTGTTGGTGTACTCTGACACCATTTGGTCTCTCTCCTGATGTAGAGTTTTCCATCTTGTGTACTGGCCATCGTAGTTTCAAACCTGGCAGTATTTCTCCTTGAGGGAATGAAAAAAAGTCGTCAAAGTGGATTCTGGAAAAAAAAATTGAAGACTCATCTCTAGCATGTTTCTCACAGAAATTTTCCCACCAATATTTGACATGGGGAAGAGATTTAAGGAGTGCGAAGGTGATTTTTCACTATTGGAAAAAAATTGGACAAAGAAACAACCCTTTAGAAGAATTAACTATTTTTCTAAAGCATCAATGTCTTCTATCCTTTAGATAAAGGAATATCAAAGTTAACCTTTACCTTGAAGGGTGTTGCACCTGCCAAGTGATTGTTGGTTGAAGTTTCCTTCATCTCTATTAGAAATTATCGAATGATCTGAGAGAAATTATTCATCAACGTATTCCTCTATTGCATGAGGGATTCCTTGAGCTACAATTTGATAGGATCTCCTGCTCCATCATCTCCATTTTCTTCCACTATGGGAGGCCTCTTGGGCTAGTGAGATTATTTTTCCTCAAGAGAAAATATATTGAGACCCAACTCTCTCTACCCTGACCTCATCAGGGACATGCACTAAGAAACAGAAAGGAGCAAACTTTTCTAATACCACTGATCAAGATTATATTGAGAATTAAATTAAGGTATAGATATAACAAGGAAACACACATAGATATTGAAAGAAACATAATAATATAGTTAACTTAGATTCTATTAATTAATGAAAAATAAAATACTATAAAGTGAAAAGTACAAAAACTAGCTATAATGATGGTGGATTATCCCTTAAGAGAGAGATGTTTCAACTACATGCATTAAAAATAATTTTATTACAAAGAGGTTGAAAAGGAATTTTAAAATAAATCATCGATCAGAAAACCCTAAAAATTTAAAAATATAACCCTAGAAGAGGAAACACCAAAAGATTTATGGGCCCCAATGTGGTTAGTTGATAAATTCAACTTACTAGGGGCATTAATTTTTCATATTATCTTCGTTTGGCATTCTTAGTAGCTTGTTGGAAAGGTATAGTCAAGAAGTACACATTTCAAACAACCCAATAATGCCTATGGAATATATGGGGTGTTTCCATGTCCAAAAAAATGTCATTTAGGGCCTCAAAATGACCCTAGAAATTTGGGACCAAAAAACCTGTAGAAAACTACCAAGATGTGGAACCATTCTGAATCAATGAAATAGGTGGGTGGCCACCAACATCCACTTGAATCAATAAACATGTCTATTTCTTCTATCATAATACAAAAATTGATTTGGAGAGCCTTTTTCAATGAAATACATCTTTACCCATATTTCAAAATTCTACAAGAAGTGGTAACATGACTCTTTTGCTAAAAAACATCATCCAAGTTCATTTGGAACACTTTCCCAAACGACATCAAAGACATAATATCAGTTCTTTTCAAACATCATCTCTTCGATGGGAATGTTCTTTGTATATAGAAGGAAAAATAAATGATGGTGCTCTTGATGAGGACCAATGCCTTGAAAAACAATAATATCCTATGCTTCAAATGATAGAGAAGTTATAGGAATGACTGGGAAATTACTACAATGAAGAACATGTTCATGTAGACCATGAGGATATTCCAAGTAAAATAGGTTTCCTTTGGGAAAATCTTGTTTCACACTAGCCATGAGAGTAGAACCCATGTCCATCCATAAAAAGTAGTACAAATAAATATAAAGATCGTGATTCCAACATCGTAGTTAGTCAGAATATTCTCTTCTTTACCTAATATCAGTGCAAGCAAAGTGCTAATAGTAACATGGTAGAGAATCACTTGTGTTCCACCCTCCATGAAGAGTAATAGTCATCTAACCTTGTTGACAATGAATATTGAGATGAGAGTACCTAATTTTATGAATCCACCCATCATGATCATGGATTATAGCAAAGTGTTGTTCCCCATGATCATTTGCGGCTTGGTTCTCCTCTTCACAAAAGAATCTCTTAAAGAATCATACGCTGACTTCATGAGATGAATTATCAAGACTTCACTATCAATAATATTCACTCCTCCACATTAATGTAATTGGAATACATTTGGTGATATCTTTAAGTGATATCCCCCCATGTTGATGTCGTGTATTCCCACAAAATACCAAGAAGTATCCCAATATAGATTTGATAGAAAAGTGGTGCACTTGGAGGTTGATGGAACCAAACCAAGGCCCAACCTCAATGATCCTCTTTGGCGATGATTTAAGAAGTACAATGGAGGGATCTCTATTTAATCCATTAACATTGTGCTCACATCCAAAGTCAAATTTAGGGGATGATAATCAATCTAGAGTGTGTCCTCACTCATATGTGTCTTGGTTTTCTCTCCACCATTGCATTGAATTTGGTATATGAACTGAATTAATTTGCGATAACAAGAAAATCCATATACCCAACCATCACATTCATTGCAAGTGAGGAACCTATAAGAAGAGGATCAACCTCTGTAATTTTACTACAACCATGACACACGATTGGAGGTATCGAAATTCATCTTTATTTATTACTTTGGAAGTGTCCCAAGATGAATAGTCACAATAAAATTAGTGTTGTATGTGTTCTTTAATACAAGAGGAACGTTGAAGGATAATTGTTGATTGGTGGAGACTATGGAATTTGAATTATACTTGTCTCTTTCTAAGCTCTTTAACACCATGTTCTTCATCCATTGAGTATAAATTGTAGAATTTATTATGGTGGGATGGATATTGTGACACGATAATTTGATCACCCTTCCATTCTACTTTGGCACTATTCCCTCTCCCTTCTCTGAAGAATTAAAGTGGGATTTTTATGAGGGGAATTAGAATAAGACATGTTGACCCCCACTATGTGATGGCACTCATTTATCCTCACTAGGGTGGATTCCATGTGCGAGCAAAGAGTACTTACAAACAAGATATTGAAAAGATGGTAGTTGTAATTTAACCATTCAACTATCTTCTTACATATCGAACTCATCACTAATACCTCTTAGTAGGATTCCTACTCTTTGGACAATGAACTCATCTAAGAGATTCTTGTAGAGCAATCTAAGTGATGCATGTCCATCATAGGTCCTCCACAAATAGATTGATTACAACCTATCACATACAATTGTTAATGATTTTCTCTTCATCTTAGATGGATGCTCCATATTCCACTCTCAATGAGTAATCTACTTCCACACTTTCTCATACAAATTAGGTTAGTTTCATTCATTCTTTATCAATAATAGAAACAAGAAAAATGATTTGGAGGTGCTACATAATCATGAAAAACTTAGCTTTGCAAATATTCTATCAATTTCGTACTAATCCATTCTAATGGATGTTTCTCTTTGGGTTGCTCCGTCCTAATGGGATCTTCCTTGGATAGGTGGGCTTCTTCATGAGATTCCTCTTGGAATATTGGTTCTTGAATAAACCTTTTATTTCTACCTCTTCCTTTATGGGTGCTTGCACAATTTCCTTGCAATGATTTGGATGAAGTTATTGATGAAATTTCCAACACTTTTCAACCCAATGTCCATTTACATTACAGTGAGTGCAATAATTATTTCCCATTTTCTTAGATAATAATCCCTTCTTCCCATTCTCCACATTTTCACTTGGATAGTGGTATTTTCCTCTTTCCTCCTTCCCGAAGGACATGATCTTGCTCTGTATGTACTTTCTCTTCCAACACATTTCCACAATATGGTTATTTAATCCACAAAAAATACATGGATATACATACCATTTTTTGTTACATGACCATTCATATCATAATCAAAGAAAACATTGCATTACTCATTGTTTCTATACCTTTTAGGGATATCCTTTGTGCAAGACTAATGAGGGGAATTTTTTTTACCTCCACCTTTGGGATGCTCATCTCTCTTTGGAGATGCTTTGCATTCTTTATTGACAATTTTACCATGATTGAAAGGATATATATTTATTTATTCTAAATTTCACTCACTCCCACCATCATGGAGTGGTGTGCCATATCCTTACATGGGTTGTTTCTGTAGATCTAGTGGCTTGGGATATTTTCTTACTTCAAATGTCTTTGAGAATTCTCCAACTTCTTCTTTTCCATATCCCAAACCTACATAATGAGGTATTTCCTCAAATTGTATGCTATTATTCATTCCTTTTCCATTAATTCCAAGGTCCTTTCCATCAAAGTCCATCTTGGTTAGAAACTTAGAACCAATACCCCAAGTATGCTTCTCAAATTCACTAAAATAAGCATCTACATGGTGATGGGAAGAGAGAGAACACAATAAATAAATTATGGTGTGTACCTCAATCATGGTTTTTACATCTAAAGTAGAGGATGGTATCCTTTTCATGGTAGAATATTTTTTCTACTCCACTTCTTCACCATTCTAGAAATTTTCTAAAATCTCATCTGTGGCTTACAACTCAAGTTGCAAATATTGAATGATTCCCTTGAGAAATTATCTATGGAACTAAAACATGTCTTTCACCTCTTTATTCTCATGATTAGAGAATTGCAATATCCTTCTCAGTTCATATTTTTCCTCCCAAATATGTTAGTTTATGTCTTCAATCTCCTTAATCCTTTCTCTCTTTAGATGTTTTCCCATGGTTGTCATTTTGCAACCAAAAAACCCGCACTTCCAAACAAAAAATGGAACAAATGGAATAATCTAACTTAAAGTGGAAAATGTGTTCATAAACCCTTTGGACAATTGCTATGATACCAACTTGATTTGAAAATGAGAAACATAAAATTGACTTAGCTTTTATTCTTTACAAATTTGACAATTTTATGTCATTAACTTGAAAGCTGACATAATAATTAAAATTCATTATTTAAAATTGAAATTAAACAACAAGAAAATGAGACAATATGCAAACCAAATTGATAACAAATTTCACCAAATTTTGTCTACGTATCCAGGATCAGTCCATCAATGAACCATTTCATTAATTCTCCTTTTAAAGGGATTCTCCTTTTACGAAAAAGGATGAAAATATTCTCCCAATATTTTGATGATTCTCTCCTTTACAAGGACAAAAAGATTCTCACAATAAATGGTTCATTTTCCCAATAAGGGGTTTATATCTGTTTCTACAAAAAAGGCTAACAATTCACTAGAAAGGCTATAACTTTCTTATTCTTCTTCAAAATGATTACAAATACTTATTCCAATCTAAAAGAAAAATGGAGTTTGATGATTTTATATTGTTAAGAACTACCTCAACATTCTAAGGAGAGAATAAATCTCTAGATCCAATAAATTAGGATTTGGGCACAATTTAAGGGACATGTTGAGAAACGATATCAATTATTCCCATGAAAATATCAACATTCCCCTTAGACTAGTAAAATTCAATTCTACATAGCTCTCAAATTCATATTAGTTTCCTATTACAATAAAAATGAAAAATCAAAAGCACATAATATGTACCAAGAATTTCATTTCATTTTTGTTTCCTTTTTACCCAAAACTTCAATGAGCCATATATTTCACATACCAAGTTCATTTGACCTCTTCAAATGGCATCAGGAAGCTCTCTTTGAGCTCTTCATTGTGAGGATATCTTCGAAAGAAATTATAACCATATTTAATTTTTTTAATGTGGAGATCCTCCTAGATCATTGGCTATAGCTTCTCCTGAGACATTCAATAACAATGAATCTGAAAGACTCAACTGGATTGTGCTCTTTTCCTTCCTATCCAACTTCATCCAATCTTATGTCAACATACCCATAGGTGTATTATAAAGATACACATTGACTTACTATTCTTTGTCTACCAAAATATCCTCCATATTTAGCTTCCAAATCTCAAATATTTTCCCATTAAATTTCTCAATATCCATTTTAGAACTACTCTCCATTCTCTTTCGCCACAAGAATCACCACTATGGAGCTCCCACTAAAAATTTATTTGTCATAGACTTAATATAAGTGGACCCTTATAAGCAAAGGAATCCCCTTGAAACCAATAATTTCTTTGATAACAAATGCACGTTTTAAACCTTTCACACATAGTGCACAAAAATTTTCCTTGGAAACCATTAACCATGAAAACTAGAAATTGTTTAGAGCTGCACCTCTAGATCTCATTGTATTAAATTCACCATTTATAATACAATATATATGATCATGAAACATCCAAAACCCTAATCCATCAACCCTCATTAGAATCCTTCACCAAAATTACAATACAATGGGACGAAAAAATTGGCCAAAAACCACCCAAAAATAGACCAAAAACATTCCAATTTCATTTTTTAGGGGCTTCGCCCCCAAACCCTAAAAAAAGGGGAGATTGTTTCCCCCCTGGCACAACATACAACATGTGGTGATAATTTTTCAAAGAATATAACACATACCCAACATCTCTTGCATTCCATATATTGATGTCAATTTCCTTTGCAATTTCCTTAAATATCACATCTAAGGGGCCACTATGAAGGTCAAACAAGTTGTTTGTAGCCTACCTCGGAAGAGAAAGTTCTGATATGAAAAATTCATTATAGTTTATGAATACATTATCGATAAAACCTATGAACTCGTTATCACCTAGCGGTGAAAAATGCACAACACCTTCTTCTGAAAAATCTAAAATTTATTCTGAGGAAATAAAATTATGATTTGAAAAACACTAATTGACATATCACTCTCGGCAACTTATGTTTGTGATTATAGTTATTTAGTAAGGCTAAACATTTTGATTGTTTAATACATTTGACCTTTAGAATAAAACCTATTTTTCCATCCACCATTTTATTAATTGACCAATGTATTGCATTTCCAAGTTAGAACAAGAGAGATTATTGCAAGACAATAATTTTTATTTTACCCAATCCTAAAACAAGGTTGTGATTATAGTTATTTAGTAAGGCTAAACATTATAATTGTTTAATACCTTTGACCTTTAGAATAAAACCTATTTTTTCATCCACCATTTAAAAAATTGACCAATGTACTACATTGCCAAGTTACAACAAGAGAGATTATTGCAAGTCAATAGTATTTATTTTATCCACTCCCAAAACAACAAAGGTCCCAACCTCTCCCCTTTAATAACAAATGTTTCAATCATCCACATTTGTGACAAGACATGTGGCTATCCATCTTCTTTCCCTGGACATCTATGTAACAATCTAACTTTCTTAAGAATGAATTTTGACCTCATATGTTGTGGAATACTCTTAACACCATTATGAATAAAGGGTTGGTGCAAGCTAATGCTTCCCTCTCTTGACGCATTAGTTTCAATGGAAATATAGAAAAATAGAAACATGTTGACTAAGAGGAATTATTTGATGTACATGTATAACTTATTAGAATATTGTATAAAAATATGGAATGCAAGAAATCAAATTATCTTCCAAAATATGTCTTTTATTTATAGAAAACTTATAAAAATTACAAAAAACCATGCTCTTATAAAAATAGTATGTTTGTTTTCCTCTAAACTATAATGTATATGTTTGCATTATGATGTTAGTTTATTAACTAAATGATGGAAATTCCTGAAATGATTTATGTTATAATTGCTATGATTTTGTAAATATATAAGGAATGCATGTGAACATGAAAGGGTTAGCTTCTTCTCCATTGTTGGTTGTTGTTAACTTTTGGTTCATTTTAGGTTCATTGAAATTATAGAATTGTTCATTTTGGGTTCATTGGAATTATAGAATTGTAAATGGAATATGAGAGAGAAAATAGATCAAGATATGAATCTTTGATCTCTAGTTTAAGCTTAACGGGTCTCTGCACAATCTACAACCCTCCATGCATCTGATTGTTTCAATGTTAACGAAAGAAGACATGAGGCATGATTTTATATTTCCTATCTTGTACTTTGGTTTGAATGTATGTTGTTATAGATGTTAGACTATGTGAACTACTTATATGAATGTTGATATGAATGAATAATATCTAATGCACA
>ML787644.1:23632-100994 GCA_009831015.1 Picea engelmannii | reverse complement strand
GCAGTTAGAGTTCCTAGAAGTTGATCAATGGACAGAGTTTTAAGATCATTTAATTCTTCTATTGCAGAGACTTTTGGATTAAATTTATCAGGCAAAGATCTTAAAATATTTTGAACTAAGAGTGAGTCATCAAACTTCTCACCAAGACCCTTCATGGCATTTACAAGTTCTTCAACTCTTTAAAAATACTTGCTAATTGTTTCATCTTCATTCATATTTGGTTGTTCAAATTTCAATCTATATGTTTGAAGTTTGGCGTCTTTTACTTTCTCGTTTCTTTCATAACTGCTAATAAGTTTATCCCACATTGCTTTGGAAGTATCAAGATGCATCACCTTTACAAACTTAGTTTCAACAAGTCCATTCAAGATAGAATTCATCCCCTTAGCATTAAAACTAAACTCTTACTTATCATCCTTGGAGGCTAGCACAATAGGCTTTGTATATCCAGTCTCTACTACATCCCAAACATCAACACCCAAGGCCATTAAGTATGTTCTCATTCTAATCTTCTAGAAGGAAAAATTTGTTCCATCAAACAGAGGGGGCTTAGAGGTTGAAGTCCCTTCATGAATTGTCATGTTTAAGCTTACAAATCTACCTTTGAATAAAAGGAACCTGCTCTGATACCAATTGTTGAAATTACCAAAACAACTGAGAGGGGGGGGGTGAATCAGTGGTAATTGAGCTTAAACAATTTAAGTCTATTAAATTATTATTGATATTTCTGCAAGTGATCATCAACAATATACAACATATGGACAGTAAAAGTAAAGAGCATTAGTCACACATAAGGTATACATAGAGACAGATTTTCATGAGGAAACCCATAAAGGGATAAAACCTCTTCTTCTTCGAAATGATAGGTAGTCTTTTAAGTTATGTACATCATCTATAATTGAGCACCAACTCAATGTGAGATTGCTACCTCTATTTTACAAGCTACAACTTGTTTGAGAGAACCAACTCTCTAGTTTCTCTAGCACCCACTAGAAGGAAGCACCAACTCCCTTAATGTTCCAGCACCAACTGGATGGAAGCACCAACTTCCAGTTACACAGGCTCCAACTTGTATAACATAGAAAACTTGTTCTCCCTTGCACCACCCTGCCACCCTCGTTTCTCTAGTTGCAACCAGATGGAAGATAAAAATTCATGTGTTTAAGCTCTCACTTGAACCTCTCAGGACAGCAGTCCTTCCGAGCACCTCCCAACCTCCCTACTATATGAATGAATAAATAAACAATCAACTACATAGATAAATCACTTCTTACCGATCTTTATTTGTTCTGTAAATCTAGTCTTCTTCTAACTGTTCTACAGTTCTTCTCTTCCTCTGTCTGTTCAGCGGGTCTTCTCTGCATCAACTTGTTCTTTCATTCTACTATGCTTCAAGTTTTCTTCATCATCTGTTACTCTTCTCTGAGTTTCATCTCACACTCTGCATATTCTCCATCTCACATTGCACATTCTATGATATTACTTTTCTTACAGTTTCATTCATTTTTCATACAGAACTACCAACCCCACATAGTCTGTCTCATCTTCTTTTATACACACCTCCACAACGGTTCCACTTCACATTCTCTTAGGCAAAAGAAAGACAACTGTCCAAGCAACTGCAATGCCAACTGATTGGCAATCATGAGTCTGTTTCGCTAACAGATTCGTAACTGAGGAGTTAACTGTGAGAGAGAACAGTAACCCTCCGATCTTTGTTCAAATTCACTTGCACCATTGGATTGGCTTCATGAGATATTGCATTCATTTTGACATTTTTGTGGCCAAGATTAGCACCTCTAGCTTCTACCTCCATCTTCCATCGATGTGATCAATGGCTATGACCACGCACTTATGCATAAAGCGCTTTCGCGATTTCTCATTTTGTGAATTTCAACACTATGCTCCGTTGACCCCAAGTCAGCAAAATTTCGATCGCTTACCACATGTCATATGATTCCATGGACTAGATCTGATCTTGATTCAACGGCTATGATTGAATCGCGATTTCTCATATAGCAATTTTGACATTCTTGTTGCATTGTTTTCTTTACCTCTCCATGTCGCGATTCGCGAAACTCCGATATGGAGTTAGATCAATGGTTCAGATTTGATCTAGATTCAACGACTGAGATTGAATCACGATTTCACATATCGCGATTTCGACATTCTTGAAGTATTGTTTTCTTTGCCTCTCCATGTCGTGATTCGCGAAACTCCGATATGGAGTTAGATCAACAGTTCAGATCTGATCTTGATTCAACGAATGAGATTGAATCGTGATTTCACATATCTCCATTTTGACATTCTTGAATTTTAGTGTTTTTGTCACTTCAAAGTCCCGATCCACAAAACTCCGTAATGGAGTCAGATCAACGGTCTAGATCACATCTTGATCTGACGGCTCAGATTAAATCGCGATTTTGCATATCACGACATTAGGATTCCTGTTGTTAATAATCTTTGACATCTCCAACACTCGATCCCCGAAACCCCAACATGGACTTGAATCAACGGTCCAGATTCAACCTTGATCTAACGGCTTAGATTAAATCATGATTTCGCATATCGCGATATCGAGATTCCTGTTGTTAATAATCTTTGACATCTCCAACTCTTGATCCCTAAAACTCTGACATGGATTGGAATCAACGGTCCAGATTCAATCTTGATCTGACAACTCAGATTAAATTGCGATTTCGCATATCACGATATCGGGATTCCTGTTGTTAATAATCTTTGACATCTCCAACTCTCAATCCCCAAAACTCCGACATGGACTGGAATCAACGATCCAGATTCAACCTTGATCTGATGGCTTAGATTAAATCGTGATTTTGCATATCACGATTTCGAGAGGTTAGGGAACCCTATTCCTTTGACTCTCTAGTCAGCGAAATGACAATCTATCCCCACATGTCCTACCCGTAAATGGATGGTCCTCCTTCTTTCAGAATTTTGTACGCCTGCTTCTCCTTGTTATACTTTAAAAGGTTTGCAGGTTCTCCTTGATCCAATGATGGTTGGTTCTTGCGCTTTCATCTAACGTCTGAGATCCATCCTCCTCTTTAGTGCTCTTCTTGTCTACATTCAGATCTAATGACCCTCATTCTTTCGAGAATTTTGAATGAGATCCATTGATCAGAAATGCTTCTCAAACTTTATGGGCCTTCAATCATTCGATCAATGTTGCGTTGCCTTCGATATTTTGATCTTCTTGAACTTATATTTTGTTTCCCTATCGATTACAAACTTCCTGTACTCATGCCATCTTCATTGTTGTACTTGCCATCAATGACAAGCATTCGTTGTCTATTAAATATTTTCCATTTGTTGTTTGTTAAATATTTGCCAACAAGGATCTGGAAAATATAAAGGCAAACTTCCTTTCAAATGTTTCAATTGTGGAAGGATAGGTCATTTTGCAAATAAATGCCCCCAAAAAAGAAAGGATTGGACATGTGATGACGAGGAGAAGCACAACCACATAAATTTCGTTAAAGAAAATAACTTCAAGAAGAAAAGTCTTTGCGTAAACAATGATGATGATCCTTCAGATGATGAAGACAATGAATCCTCTATTGAAGATAAATTAAATAAATTCGTACTTATGGCCAAAGAGGATTATGATAATAACAGCATAGGAAGTGATATGAATGAAGAAGAAGACGTGGTTGACATGGAAGGAGAACTGATCAATGAACTGGAAGAGATTGACATACTGAGAATTAAGAACAGAAAGAAAAAACAATTGTTGATATAGTTCGAGAAAGATAGTAAAGGACCTACTGAAGACCTTATCCTATTAAAGGTGGAATTAGAGGAGGCAAAGAAAATCGAAGATATTCTGAAACAACAACTATCAGAAAATAAGGAAAGATGTGAAGCATTGGAACAAGAAGTAGTGAAAACGAGGAAAGAATTGGAGAAGTTTCAAGCCTTGCATAATAAAAATATGTCCAGTATCAAATCCTCAGAAGGACTAGCCACCATTCTGAACCAGCAAAGGAATCTAAAGTTGAAAACTAGTTTGGGTTATCAAGAAGGATCAGGTAGTAGTAAGACGAGAAATGAGGAACAAATCAAGTTTGTCAAGTGTACAACCAATAACTGCAACAGACCTACAGAAACAAAGGAAGACAATCATTTTCCCAGGACGAGCAAAGAAAAAGGTGCCAGGACTGAATCTGCAGAACAAAGAAATAATGCACTCCCTGCTGAAAGACGTCATCAGCATGGAAGAAATTGATTTGCTCAAAGAAGACAACTACTTTCCAAGTACAAAGAATTTTTCTATGGTTATTGTTTCTACTGTTCTAATTTTGGTCACAAAGTTGTAAATTGTTCCTACAGACTTAGACATGAGCAATTAAGATTTCGAAGGAATAATTACTTCCCACAACAAATATTGATGCAACCAAACAACAAACCTTCATAGAATGCAACTTGCCAAATTAAGTCTAGAGACATACAACCAAGAAAGACAAGAAATAATCAATAGTCAATAAGTAGACAATGCTGCAACAATAAGTTTGACCTATTGAATAATGAGATTGAATGATACACCTATCATAAATTTGGACATAAATCTATTGATTGTCAGTTAAATAACTATGAATCAGACTCAAAATCCCCTGTTGAAAATGTCAAGTTATGGAAGAAGAAGGAAAGTGACAAGTGTGGGTTAGTATTGTCTGCTCAAAGAAAAATGAACCCTTGGTATATAAACAGTGGATGCTCCAAACACATGACGGGAGACAAAGGTAAGTTTCTGTCACTTAGTGAAGGAAAATCTGGAAACGTAACTTTTGGAAATGATGCTCCGGGAAAAATAAAGGGAAAAGGGATGGTAATCTTAAGTAATGGAAAAGGAAAAGCCCAAGATGTGCTATTTGTAGAAGGGATGAAACATAACCTGCTCAGTGTAAGTCAGATGTGTGACAGAGGATGTGAAGTCAAGGATGATTTTAAGGATGGAAATTTGTTTTAAAATGTAGAAACCTTGGCGAATCTTACTAATCCTTCATATGCCAACTATAAATGTTTAGCGATATTTTTGTAAAAATATTCAAATTTATAAGGATTTTAATTAGTTTTTATAAAATTTTGGCGATTTTTAAGGTAAAATAATTTTATCCTATATAATTTGGGCGAATCATTTTTAAAATAGTGAATCTCGTTTTTGGAAAAACCATGGAAAATTAGCCCATGAGTGAAATTTAGCCCCTAAAATAATCCATGTGTGAAGTAGTGTTCACGTCCAAGGACTGGAAGATAAAGTCTGTAAACTCAGGTCAAGTGGTGGCCAAAGGCATAAGGACTGAAAATAATGTATATGTTGTAAAAGAAAATAGAGAAGAATGTCATCTAAGAAAATATGATGAAAGTTGGTTATGGCATAGAAGACTTGGACATCTAAACTTCGATCACTTAATCAAACTAAAAAATCTAGAGGCAGTAAAAGATATTCCTAGAATATCAAAGCCCCAAGATTCGATATGTAAACCCTGCCAAGTAGGGAAGCTAAACAAGACTCAGTTTAAGTCCAAGAGCTTTAATTCAATAGAGAATCCACTCCAACTAGTTCATATGGACTTATGTGGACCTTCCAAACAGGAAGGCATAGGGAAAGAAAACTACTTCATGTTGATTATTGATGATTACTCCAGACTTACTTGGGTTGCCTTTCTCAAAGAAAAGGCTGAAGTGTTTGAAAAGTTTAAAATGTTTAAGGCTTTAACAGAGACTCAAACAAGAAAGAGGTTAAAGGTAGTTAGATTGGACCGAGGAGGAGAGTTTATGTCAATAGACTTCAAGGAATTTTGTGATGAGCATGGTATCAAGAGAGAATACACAATCCCTAGAACTCCACAACAAAATGGAGTTGTTGAGAGGTAAAACAGAACAGTGCGGGAAATGGCCAGGTCGATGATGAATGAGAAGAACATTGGTCAAAATTATTGGGTAGAAGCAATACACACAGTAGTTCATGTGCTTAACAAATCTCACCTCAGACCACAAAGTGACAAGACACCTTATGAACTGTGGTTTGGGAGAACTGCTACAATTAAACACTTCAAAGTCTTTGGGAGTAAATGCTATATAAAGAATAATGATGAGAACCTTGGCAAATATGATGACAAAGTTGATGACGGTATCTTCTTTGGGTATGCTACAAACAGTAAATGCTATAGATGCTATAATAAGAGGCTACACAAAATGGTTGACTGTATTGATGTAAAAGTTGATGAAGGAATCCCAACGAGAGAGATGTACATGAATGAGTCTTCTACAGAAGACACGACTGAACCTGAAGATGAACAAATCCAAGAATCAGAAAATGAAAAATCTGAATTGGATGAAGACTCAGACACTTAGACAGACTCAAATCAACAGTCAATTTCGAAACCCTCCTCCAGAATCATTCAAAATAATCATCTTGCAAGTCAGATAATTGGGGAAAAAGACAAAGGTTTAAAAACAAGGAGAAAGCCAATCAAAAACACTGAGAAATCACATATGGCATTCCTATCCATGCAGGAACCCAAGAAATTTAATGAAGCCGGTAAAGATGACCTTTGGGTTAAACCAATGAAGGATGAATTTGATCAGATCGAGAAAAAACAATACGTGGGAGATGATCCATAGACCGGAAGGTAAAAATGTCATTGGATCGAAATGGATTTTTAAGAATAAATTGAATGACCAGGGACAAGTTGTCAGGAACAAAGCAAGATTGGTCTGTAAAGGCTATGCTCAAATAGAAGGACTGGATTTTGATGAAACTTTTGCACCCATAGCAAGGTTAGAAGCCATCAGGATATTTCTTGCCTATGCTTGTCATAAAAGGTTTAAAGTTTATCAAATGGATGTCAAGTCATCTTTTCTAAATGGAGATTTAAATGAAGAAGTCTATATGGAACAACTAGAGGGTTTCTAGTTGTTTGGAGACCCTGACTTAGTATGTAAGATAAAGAAATCTTTATATGGGCTAAAACAAGCTCCTCGTGCCTGGTATCACAGACTGGATACATATCTCAAAGGAAAAGGATTCAAGAGAGGAACAATTGACAAAAATATTTATATCAAAATAGAGGGTGATTATTTTCTCATTGTGTTGGTCTATGTAGATGGCATCATCTTCGGATGTAATAACAATCCACTGGTAAAATGGTTTTCTTTTGCCATGGAGTCTGAGTCTGAAATGTCCATGATAGGTGAACTGTCATTTTTTCTTGGTCTACAAATCACTCAGAGATCTGAAGGGATGTTCATTTCTCAAGAAAAATATCTAAGAGAAATGTTGAAAAGGTTTCAAATGGAATATTCTAAACTTGTGGGCACACCTATGGTTACTGGATGTAAATTAAGCAAGGATGATGACTCACCTGATGTTGATCAAAGCTCATATAGATCAATGATAGGCAGCCTGTTGTACATCACAGCATCTCGCCCAGACATAATGCATGTTGTAGGAATGGTAGGAAGATATCAATCCGCACCTAAACAAATTCATTTACAAGCTGTCAAAAGGATATTCAAGTATTTGAAAGAAACAATGACTTATGGTCTATGGTACTCCAGAAATCAGAATTTTCAGCTAACTGCTTATTCAGATGCAGATTGGGAAAATTGTGTTGATGAGAGAAAAAGCACCAGTGGAGCAACATTCTTCATGGGAGACTCTTTAGTAGCATGGCTTAGTAAAAAGCAAGGTTCCATTTCTTTATCAACTACTAAAGTAGAGTATATTTCTATTTCTACCTGTTGCACTCAGGTATTATGGATGATTCAAACACTTGCAGACTTAGAGGTAAAGTATGTTGCACTGATCCCAATTCATTGTGATAACACTAGTGCCATCAGTGTGTCTAAGAACCCTGTATTCCACTCCAGGACCAAGCATATTCCCATAAAATATCATTTTATCAGAGAGCAGGTTACCAATCAGGTTGTTCAGGTTCAGTACATTCCAACCACAGAAAAAATAGCATGCATTTTTATTAAACCTCTATCCAAGACACCATTTGAATATCTCAGACAAAAGTTGGGTGTTATCCAGTATCACACCTAAGAAATTCCATCCTGTTAGGGGGAGTCTTGTATTGATTCCATATCTGATACCTCCTAAGAATACTGCAACAGCTTAGGGGGAGCATGTTCTCTTTGACATTGATGTCAAAGGGGGAGAAAAGAGTCTGGGTGCCTTTGTTTCCATCAATGCCAAAGGGGGAGATTGTTGGAAAATATTGAATAGGCAGTGTATGCTTGTCATTGATGGTAAGTACAACAACAAAGATGGAATGAGTATAGGAAGAGACGGGAAATATAAGTATTTTTGGAAGACGCTATAGAGAAAACATGTAAAGGATTGTAGGCAGGTCATTGATTACAAGTTCAGAGTAAGCATCGATGGAAAAATAGGAACAAAGTAAGCTCAGGAGAAATTAGCACAGAGTCAATCGCAGTGCCTAAGCTCGGGAGGAGAAGCGTCAGTGATTGTTGGATCCCATTTAAAATTCTTGAAAGAAGGAGGACTATCAGATCTGATTGTAGACAAGAAGAACATTCAAAAGAGGAGGATAGATCTCAGGCATCATATCTGAGCGTAAGATCCAACCATCATTGGATTAGGGAGAACCTGCATGTTCATTAAAGTGCAAGGAGAAGCAGGTATACAAAATCGTGAAAGAAGGAGGACCATCCATCTACGGGAAGGACACGTGGACATAGATCAACATTTCACTGACTGGAAAGTCAAAGGTATGAAATGCTCCATCCTTTCACCCCTCGAACTCGCGATATGCAAAATTGCGAAATAATCTCAATTGTTAGATTGAGGCCAAATATGGATCGTTGATCAAGCACAACGAAGGCTCATGGAGTTGCGAAGTTTTGATAAAATCTTGACCCTTGATCCAAGAGGGACACATGGTAGAAGATCACAACATGTCAAATACTCCATTTTAGAGTTTCAAGAATCGTGACTTGGTGAGGCAAGTAACAGTACCATGGGAATGACGAAATCGCGATATGCAAAATCGTGAAATGATCTGATTCGTTGGTTCGAAGAGATCATGGACCATTGATCCAACTCCCTTTTCGATGTATTAGAGACCAAGATTCTGGTTATCGGGAGATGGAGAAGTCATAGACTCTCAAC
Organism: Picea engelmannii; assembly: GCA_009831015.1. NCBI lineage: Eukaryota > Viridiplantae > Streptophyta > Pinopsida > Pinales > Pinaceae > Picea > Picea engelmannii. The sequence goes on along the minus strand of ML787644.1, from coordinate 91,831 downwards.
ATTAGGAGTCTCGAAATGCCGAAATGTGAAATCACAAAAATCACTTTATAGACAAGCACTTGGTCATGGCCATGGTCATATAGAGGAAAGAGCTAGCACAGAAAATATCTATTTTCAGAGTTTCAGAGATCGCGGCATGAAGTGTCGAGACACTTGGCCATAAAAATGATGAAATGAAGAAATGCGAAATAAATACAAGATTAATGAAAATCATCCAATGGTGCAGATGAAACTGAAGGAGATCAGAGGGTTGTTTTTGCACGTCACAATGTAACTACCAGAAACCAATGATGAGTTCTACCAGAGGACTCAAAGACACTTTGATGTGATTGATATAGGAGGTGAAGAGTCTCAAGGGATCTTCCAGTAGAACAAAGACTGTTGGTGAAGGCAATTGATAGCTTGGTGAGCATTGGAGCCTGTAACTATAACAGAGAGGGTGAGATCTATTGTAAAAGAGACAACAAAGAGTCTCGACTCTGAGAGAGGCTGATGAATCTTAGCATAACACCTAGTGATGCTAAATGCATGGGAAAAACTACCAAAGAAGCTGAAGATTCATGATGATGATGAGGCAGAGCACTCGAGATGAGGCAGAGCACTCGAGATGTGGATCAGATTGGCGTGGTGTGAGCATGCAGAGCAATGGCGAGTATTCCATGCACAAGGGGCACAGAGACTATAAGAATGGATAACAAAGAAGAGAGGAGACTTGTTGTTGTTGCTGTTGATGGCGCTGGTGTGGTGGCTATGGCTATTGAGAGTGAATCAAGCACGAGGAAGGATTAGAGTGCAACAGCTGAAATGCACATAAGAAAAAATGTGCATTGAGTGAACATGGCATACAAAGCATAAAGAGCAGAAGAACAGGAAGCAGACAGAGCAAGGAAATGTAGTAAAATAGTGATAATTCTGGTAAGCCATTGTTGAATATAATATCACTGTAATAAGGTTCAGTAGCAAAGATTTTTATAATTAAGGGTGGAATGGAGGTGCTAGGGAGGACTGTGTGTTCTTAGAGTTTCAAGTGGGTGCTTGAACAGAGGGAGGTGTAGCTTCCATCTGGTTGCAGCCAGAGAAACCAGGGTGGCAGGGTGGTGCAAGGGAGAACTAGTGTTCTCTGTTTTACAGGTTGGTTCCTGTATGATTGGAAGTTGGTGCTTCCATCCATTTGGTGCTGGAACACTTGGGGAGTTAGTTCTTCCCTCTAGTTGGTGCTGGAGAAACTAGGGAGTTGGTGCTTCCTTCTAGTTGGTGCTAGAGAAACCAGGGAGTTGGTGCTTCCTTCTAGTTGATGCTAGAGAAACCAGAGAGTCGGTGATCTCAGCAAGTAGAAGCTTGTAAAAATGAGGTTGCATCCTCATTATGAGTTGGTGCTCATATGTATGATAATGTAAAGAATGTAAATATTACTTATCATATAAAGAAAAAGATGGTTTTACCCTGTATGGGTTTCCTCAGGAAATATCTATCTCTGTGTAGCACACGTGTGTGACTGATGTTGAATATGTTATTGCTTACTTCCCTACACTATTGTGAATTTCATTAAGTGTGTCTGCAAATAATTTAAAATAAGTCTAAAATTGTTTAAGCACGGGGACAACTAATTCACCCCCCCCCCCTCTCAGTTGTCCAACAAGAACCTCTATTCAAAGTTGTTGCAAGAATAGGGGCCAGATAAAAAATGGATATCCCGATGTATGAAGGTAACTTAGACATTGAGGAGCTGCTAGATTGGTTTAGAGCTATGGATAAATACTTTGATTATGAAGATATCGAAGAAGATAAGAAATTTAAAACTACTATCACTAGACTGAAAGGGAATGCAAAATTGTCGTGGGATGAATTGCAGGCTGACAGGCATTTCAAAGGCAAGTAAATAATCAAAAGTTGGGACAGGATGGTCCCAAAAATGAAAGCCAAATTCATACCCAGAGACTAACAAATTAATATATTTTGAAGAATGCATAATTTGAGATAGAAGGGGATGACAGTGAGGGAATACACTGAAGAGTTTTAACAACTGAACATTACAGCAGGTCATTATGAGAGTGATGGTGAAAAGGTCACTAGGTACATGAATGGTCTGAGATATGATATTCAGGATGAAATAATCATGGTGACAATTACAAATGTGGAGGATTCTTATTAGATTGCTCTGAAGGAAGAAGAGAAATTGGCTCGAAAGCAAGGTCAAAGGGGTAGAGGTAGAAATCAGAGTAGAGGCAAAGCAATTTCCCAAGGCCGAGTAAAAAATCCCAAAGATGAAGAAAATAAACCTCATAATCACCCAGAAATAGGAGGAAGTTGACAGGGAAGACAATATGTTGATAAGAACACTTTTTCACGAGCTAGAGGAAGAGTAAGAGGCATAGGAGGTGAAGTAAAGTGTTTTGTCTGTGGAAAGATCAGACACAAATCTTTTAAATGTCCTGATAGAAAAATATATAGAGGAGGTGAAGCTCACAATTCAAAAGTGAAAAGGTGAAATCTTGAGGCAGAATATGCAGAAGGTGGAAGATCCCTAATGATAAGGAAAATTCTCTTGAAACCAGAGAAGGAGGCAGAGAATCCAGTGTAGAGAAACAATTTGTTCATAACTACTTGCAAGACCAAGGATAAGGTATGAAAGGTAATTGTGGACAGTAGAAGCATAGATAATATAGTATCCACAAAAATGGTGGAGAAGCTCGAATTGGAGACAGTTTCACATATGAGCCCATACAAAGTATCATGGTTGCAAAAGGGACATCAGGTAACAGTCACTAAACAATGTTTAGTTGAATTTAAGATAGGTGGATATAGAGATTAAATTTTATGTTATGTTATTCCCATGGACATATGTCATCTTTTGTTGGGGAGACCATGGAAATATGACATAAATGTTGTTCATGATGGGAGAATGAACACATACACCTTGGAAAAAATTGTAGGATGCATATGTTGTTGCCAATTGAAGACAAGAAGGCGAAAGAAGAAGCAAGCAATACTATACTTCTCATGAGTGGGAAGGAACTTTTGGATGAAGTCAAGAAAGAAGAAGACATGTAGTTTATTATTGTGAGGAAACCTAGATTCGTCTTGACCAGTACTTCGATAGATGATCTACCAGAGGAAATTTTGGAAATGTTGGAGGAATTTACTGATATAGTGGAGGAGGATTTACCTTGTTTGTTGCCTCCCATCAGGAGTATAATCCATCACATTGACCTTATACCAGAAGCAAGTTTACCAAACAAAGAAGTGCACAGATTAAAGCCGCAGGAGAATGAAGAAGTCAAGAAGCAGGTCAAGGATTTGATGGACAAGGGGTTGATTAGAGAAATCTTGAGTCCATGGGTTGTACCAAAAGTGTTAAGTCCAAATAAAGATGGTGCATGGAGAATGTGTAAAAACTCGAGGTCTATAAACAAAATCATCATCATTCATGGATTTCCTTTACTAAGGATGGATGACTTCATGGATTGCTTTACTGGAGAGAAGTTTTTTTCAAAAACTGATTTGAAAAGTGGATATCATCAGATTAGAATGAGGGAAGGTTATGAATGGAGGACAACATTCAAGATGAATGAAGGGCTATCTGAATGGCTTGTCATGTCGTTTGGTTTGACGAATGCGCCAAGTACTTTTATGATATTAATGAACAAAGTACTGAAGGATTTCATTGGAAAATTTGTAATTTTGCATATTGATGATATACTGATCTTCAATAAGACTAAGGAGGAAAATTTGAGACATTTAACTTTAGTGATGAGCAGGTTGCAGCAAGAGAAGTTGTTGATAAATATAAAGAAGTCGTCTTTCATGAAGAAATAACTCATTTATTTAGGTTTTGTGATCTCTTCGAATGAGTTGAAGATGGATCTTGAGAAGGTAAAAGTGATCAAAGAATGTCTATCACTGAGGAATATCTTTGAAGTTAGAAGCTTCCATGGATTAGCCATTTTTTACAAGAAGTTGATCATAAATTTTAGTGGGATTAGTGTGCCAATGATGGAAACAGTCAAGAAAAGACATAAATCTTTTCATTGGATGGAGGAAGGAGAGAAAAGTTTTAAGTTGTTGAAGGAGAAGATAATTGAACAACCAGTTCTGGTTTTTCCATATTTCAGTAAAGCATTTCAAGTGAGATGTGATGCGAGTGGATTTGTGGTTGGAGTAGTCTTAATTAAAGACAATATACCGATTGCATAATTCAGTGAGAAGTTGAATGAGACAAAGATGAAATATTCCATGTATGATAAAGATTTTTATGCAATCATACAAGCGCTGAAGAAATGGGGGCACTACTTAGTTCCAAAAGAGTTTGTTTTGTATAGTGATAACCATGCTTTACAATTCATAACGAAAAAGGAGAAATTGAACTAGAAACATGCAAAATGGGTTGAATTTATGTAGAACTTTACTTTTTCTATAAAGCACATTTCTGGAACTGCTAATAAGGTTGTTGATGCATTGAACAGGAAATGTTTGATTCTACAGTAGTTTCGTGTGAATACCTTAGGTTTTGATAGCCTTAAGAACATGTACAGAGGTGATTCAGATTTCCAGGATGCTTATGAAGCATGTGAAAATCCTGTTTTGAGAGACAGAAGCCAATGGATTGAATATTTAATCCAGGATGGATTATTATTCAAAGGAAATAGCTTGTGTATCTCGAAGAGTTCTATGAGGGAGAACCGTTTAAAGGAAAAACATAGTGGGGGATTAGTTGGACACTTCCACCATGAAAAAATATTTGCACAATTGAACGATTTATATCATTGGTCAGTGATGAGGATGGATGTCAAGAAATTTTTGAAAAGATGTAGAATTTTCCATCATGCAAAGGGAAAAAGATAGAATACCAGATTGTATCAACCATTGCCAGTACCAGAGAGGTCGTGGGGCGTGGTAAGCATGTATTTTGTGTTAGGAATACTGAGGACACAGAGAGGTTGTGATTACATATTCATGGTAGTCGATAGATTCTAAAAAATGACACATTTCATTCCATGTCAGAAAATTAGTGATGCAACACACATTGCAAACCTTTTTTTCAAAGAATTTGTTCGACTTCATGGTTTACCCAAGAGTATTATTTCGGACAGGGATACCAAATTTGTTGGTCATTTATGGAGGACACTGTGGAAGAAGCTGGGGATAGATTTATCTTTTAGCTTAGCATATCACCCTCAGACGGATGGACAGACTTACGTATTAAATCAAATTTTAGGGTATTTGTTGAGGAGTTTAGTATATGAACATCATATCCAGTGGGATTAGATTCTGCCACAAGTGGAATTTGCATATAATGATTCACCTAACAAAAGCACAAGACAAAGCCCATTCCAGATAATGTATGGAATGAAGCTGAGAGGAGTATCTGAGTTGAGAGACTTAGAGAAGAGCGAGTTCAGAAGTTCTAGAGCTGAGGATTTTGATGCAGAGATGCAAGAGCTTCACAACAAGATTAAAGAGTGATTACAGAGTTCCAACCAGGAATATAAGTGCAGAGAAGATCAGCATAGAAGAGAAGTTTAGTTCAAAGTGGGAGACTTAGTCTTAGCACATCTGAGAAAATAAAGGTTTCCAAGGGGAACATATAATAAATTGAAGATGAAAAAGATAGGGTCGTGTAAGATTTTGAGGAAATTTGAGGCAAATGATTATGAGATGGAATTGCCAGATGGTGTGGGCATATCACCCATATTCAATGTAGTTGATTTGTATCCTTACAGAGTAGATGAAACAAAGGGATCAGAGGATCAGAAGGAAGTACAATGGGTTAGACAGATGCCTGTAGCTGAAAATCCGTAGATGGAAAAGATCATTGATCAGAGAGTTAGAAAAAAGACTCAGAGAAAGACATATTTTGAGTATTTGGTCAAATGGAAAGGACACTCGATTGAGGATGCCAGTTGGGAAAGTGAAGAGAATATCTAGAAACATGGATAGACGGTGCAGGAGTTCATGAATGTTTTAGCCAGAGGAGTATGATGCAGGAGTGTCATCAACAAAGAAAGCATGCGCAAGTGGAGGACAATTGGATATGCACCAACGCACATTTTGAAGGAATTTTTAATTTGAAAAGATGAAACATTAATGTAATAGATGGAGGGACGTAATTACCCTTAAATGTTTTTGGGATTGTAATGAATATCTTGAGCATAGCTCTCATCTCTCAGTTGGAGGCATTTATTCTATGAAATGTAAAGTAAATGTAGACTTTAATTTCAATTAGATAGCTTATGGTGTAGGAGGGAAAACTATAGAAACCTCCCTCGCATGTATGGTATTGGATCATTATTCTCATTGTAAGAGTTAGAGAGCTGTAGAGCAAGAGAATAGGATAATAGAACAGAAAGTTGTTTCTATCAAACCCATGTACAAAAGAACTGGAATTAATATGAGAAGGCTTTAATTCAATTTCATGGTGTTGTAGTGATGACTATTTTCATCTCTTAATGGTATGTTTACAATTTTTTATATGATTTGTTATGCATTTGTTTAAATCCTTTATGTATCTATGATTTCATGTTGAATGTATGAGGTTAGTGAGAGGGAGAGAATGAGTTTCAATCATTTCTCATCTTGAGAAATTCCTGCAAGGAGTACAGTGAAAGTCCGCAAAGAGTGCGTTGAAAATTTTCTGAGTTTTGTCTCAAAGAAGCTCAAGAGAGATACCATTGTTCTCATATCAATAGAAGGGAATTATAGCACAGAGTTGTGTAAGGAGTGCATAGTCTGGTTTAAGTCTTATACTTTTCCAACCCAAGCGAGTGGTGGAAGAATTGTTTTTGCAAGGAGTGCACAGAAGAGGAAGACATCAAATAATCACTCATTATCATGAAGGCTGCAAGGAGTGTGTGCCAGAATTCCCTTAAGAGATTCTCAAGTTTGTAACTAGAACCAAGCTCAGGAGGGATAGAGACTTCAAAGAGTTCGAAGGAAGACAAGGGATGAAATCGACTCACGGAAGTCAAGATCAGAAAAAGACGCCAAGTTATTTAGCCAGGAGTTATCAAGGAATTGAATGGACGGTAGAAGTTTCTCAGAGGGAGAACTACTGATTTTTCTATGGACTGTTAGATCTTGCAGATCAATGGAAGGGTTAAGGAGAGGGTCCTTAAGCATTCAAAAGCTTAGGAGGAAAAATAGTTTTTAGATATGGATCAACAAGAGTCATTGATCTCGTGTTTGAACTTCATCATTTCGAAATTCGGGGGTGTGGAGAGAGTTGTGACAAGAAGGAAAGAATCAAAAAATCTTGATAGGATCTGGACCCTCAAATCGTGGAAGGATATGGACCATCAATCCACAACAAAGAAGTCTCAAGTTAGGACTTTGGGGAAAAGGAGGAGCCTTGTATCGTGAATTCTCGAGTTGTGAAATTCCAACGCGCTTGGATGTTGGGCCCCAAGTTGTGGCAAAGGGTCACATCAGAAGGACTTAAGGGAGGAGCTAAAAGTCCATTAGCCCATTTTTTGTTTTCGATATCTAAAGGAGTTGAGAAACCCAACAACAATAATCATGAAGTCACAAAACCCGACGTGCCCTTTTAGGAAAAAGGTTGTGGTCACATGGTTAAGAGTTTGGGCCTAGTGCTTATTCGCGTATACGTAACTCCTAAGAAGGACTTGTGGTTACATGTGTGAAGATTCCAACTGGGAATCGAAGAGCCATTTTAGCTCAAGGGAGATTAAGAATGATCCTTAGACCGGGAGGTTGAACAAAACCTGCTGAGGTAGGGGTGCTGCATCACTTTCCCCATTGTACCTATTGTTGTTTTCTTTTGCTGGATAGTGCCATTACTTCCTATCTATTTTGCAAGGACTGTGCTACCTTGCATCTATACGTATGCTTCTCACATTTCTCTTGGAATCACTGGCACTTTCTATTCCTCAAGCCACACTTTCAACCTCATGTGGATGTCTTACGTCGTAACACATTACTTCAGCTGCAGCCACTCCTTGGTTGGGTCATTCTTTTACTATAGCCACATGTTGTGACGTGATGCATGAAAATCCATTATTTGTCCATACTCCTAGGAAATTTGTGCTGAGATCCTCCATGTATCACCATGTTGTTCTGAATATCTATTAAGTATTGTGTGAACATGTCACTGTTGAATTTATTTACCTTGGTATATGTTGTTCTTCACAATGACGTGTTGCACGTTGCACCACATTTTCTTGTCCTTGGTAGGAACACTATGTATATAGGTTCGTGCCACCCTATAAGTAAAATAAGGATGAGTAACCACGAGTAGTGGAACCCAGAGTCCTATTCTTACACATCCTAACAATATGAAATGAATGATTTGAGTAGATACAGGTCCCAGCTCATTGAGATCCCCTTTTCTCACTGCGTTGCAGCTGCTACTACTTCTGCGAACACTTTTTTTTTAGCACTTGCGCATTGGAAACCAAGAAATATCGTTGCAAATCTTGTCACGGAATTATTGATCCTGATACCTATGTTCCCCCTCTGTGAGTCATACTTTGCTTTGATCTCATATGAAATGGATTTCGCCTTTCTCTTGTCTTCTAGGTATTCCTCTGGATTCTCCCCATCCATGGGTAGCCCTATAATCTCTGTGATGACGTCAAAATTAATCGGTACTATTTTTTCCATCCATAATATGAATCTATGCACCCTCACTAACAACTATTTAATACATCTGTTTATGTGTTTCCCGTGCCTGAACTAGGGTATGTCTAATAGGTTCATGATACAGGTGTTGTATAGTCCTAGGATCCACTATGCAAGATCCAACAGTGGAGCACCTGATGGGCCCTCTCCCCTGCTCTATAGGTATCTCTATGCTTCAAAATATGGGAACTTTGTGGCATCTAAGATGTCATGGTCAGATTATTTAAGGGTGTTGAATCCTCCTACCATGTCATCCCTAGTTTTCACTTTGTTGGGAATTTTCGACATTACTATACTTATTTATTCTTGTGTGTGCTTCACTCCATGCATACTTATTTATTCTCTCAGCTTCTTTTTCCCTTGTGGGGACAATACCCCACCCTCTTTATCCATTTCCTACTCTGGTTACAGCTTCAAGCCCTGCTACATGGAATCTAAGGTCAGTTCTAGTTATTGCAACCCTTTTCTCCTAGACATGTTGGATTCCATCCGTTTAGCATCCTCTACCAGCTACTTGGGCTCCTTTGTGGGTTCTTTCTCCTCTTCCACATGTAATGTGGTTTGATCATACTCTGGTGTGTGCATTTCATCCACATCCACCACTGTGGGTATCTCACTGGTTCCTCCTTGTGGTCCTAGTGTGCTACTTTTTGTGCTTCATCCAGTTCTTCCTGTTGATCCAAACCGCGATGGTGACATGGTGGTTAAATTAAAACTACAAGATCTAAACTATATGGATGGTAGTGTAGTTACACACTCTATCAGTCTTCCACTCGACTTAGCATTTTTCTCCTTCGAAAAAATCACAACGGGTCAGTTTTCCCCCTCTTTCTGACTTTATATTGTGATGGGGAAGTGACAGTTGTGTCGCACTAATATTTTTCACTTTTCCCCTTTTCGTTATGTTTCATGTTCGAGACACCTTTTTTACGTGTTAAATTCTCTTTTGTGCATCATGTTTTCGAACCCTGGTTTTTTTTCAGTGCCTTGTTCCGTCTGCCCAGTTCTATTCTATTGAGGTCCTCCATGTGCGCTAAATTATTTTTATTTTTATCGTTTTTACTTTTTATGGATTTTCTTTTCTTTTTTTTTTTCTTTTTTTTTCACTATATATATAACTCTTTACTGCGCAGTAACTTCCTAAGTAATAGGAGGTTGACTGTCCCTATATAGTTTGAATCGACTACCATTGATCATTCCTCTGATATATGTACCTTTGAGATCTTTCAACTATACAACTTCCCCCATCCATAAAAGTCTTTACTTCATATGGTCGCAACCAATGCATTCTAAATTTTCCCGGGTGCTGAAGGAATTTACTATCATACAACAATACTAGATCTCCTTCCTTGAAACTCTTCCTTTTAATATGTTTTTCATGCCAAGATTTGTCCCTTGATTTCTTTACTTCTTGGTGAAATCCTTCTAGAATCCTATCTTCTTCCATCACCATCAACTGACTTATCCTTTCTTGTACCGTGCCTCATTCTGTCATGTTAGTGATTGTTGCTACGCACAAACTAGGTACCAAAAATACTAATTCCACCACTACTTCTTGTCCATACACCAACACGAATGGTGTCTTCCCTGTCAAATTTTTGCATGTAGTCCCATATTCCCATAATATTGTTGGTATCTTCAAGTCTCAATTGTCCCTGTTAACATTGCAATTGTTTTTCAGTGCATTCTCTAGGATCTTATTAAATGCTTCCACTATTCCATTTTCTTGAGGGAGATATGGTGTACTCTTTCGATGATAGAATTCAAACTCCTCAGTCATAGCCTTGATAGTTCTATTGATGAAGGGAGTTCCTTGGTCACTCATCAAAATCCTTGGGCATCCAAATCTAGTGATCACTTGCTCAAGCAGGAAGTGTGTTGCTATATATGCACTACAATCTTTTACTAGTGATTCTTCTACCCATCTCATTAAGTACTATGTTGCAGTAATGATATACCTTTCTCCTAACCTCTTTGTTGGTGAGTTAATTGGTCCCACAAAATATATTTCCTATTTTTTGAATACTTGCAAGGTCACTTGTGGTCACATGGGCATCTCATCCCATCTATTAGGTTTTCCAACCCTCTGACATACATCACATTTCTAGTAGTAGTCCTTTTCATCTATTTGAATGGTCAATCACCATAGTCCTACATGCAATACATTTTGCGTGGTAGATTTTCCTACGTAATTTCCTCCAACTATTCCCTCATGAGCCTCTTCTAAAAACCTAGGCCTTTCATGTTATAGTACACATATTCTCAAGATGTTGTTTGCACCCATGTTTTATAAGTGTCCTGCAATTAATTGATAGTATGCATCTCTTAATACCATATTTTTATTCTACGCAGTGTTGATTCTTGTGGTGCGTTCCATGTACTCAAGTATTGAATGATGTCAGCAAAATATTCATCAACTACTTGGACTGAAAATAATTGTGCATCAGGGAAGTTGTCCTCTAAACTCATAAATTCTTCTCCATTGGTAATCCTTGGCAGGTGATCAGGTCCTGCATTCAACTTCCCTAGTTTGACTATCACTTCAAATTCAAATTCCTAAAATAACAGTAACCATCTACAAATTCTCCCCCACAACACTGGCTTATTGATTAGGTATTTGAGGGAAGAATGATCTGTGAACATTTTAAAGTGTTTCCCAAGTAGATAGTGTATGAACTTCTACAGTGCATATACCATTGCTAAGCCTTCTCTTTCTGTAGTATTGTAGGTATGCTCTGAATCTAACAATTTTCTTCTTGTAAATTCTATAGGATGGTCTAATTCTCGTGTTCCTTGTTGCACCAAAATAGCTCCAAGGGTTATCGTTGACGCATATACATGCACATGAAATGTATTTTCCCAATCTGGGAATACTAGTATTGGTGATGTTACCATATTTTCTTTTAGAGTGTCCAAACCTTGCTAACAATCCTCATTCCACTGAAATTTATTATCTTTACTCAACAGTTTATCCATCGGTGTTGTGATCTGTGCATACCCTTTTATGAATTTCCTATAGTAGTTTGTGTGTCCTAATTTTTCTCTCAACTAACGTACTGATTTTGGCGGTGGTAAATTGACAATCATCACAATCTTGGTAGGATCTACTAGCAAGCCTTGTTTGCACACTATATGGCCCAATAATATCCCTAAAGGTGTCCCAAAGATGCACTTATTGATATTTAAAGATATATGACATTGCCTACATATTTTGAACATCAACCTTAATACCTCTACATGATATTTCAACAAAATGTATATTGTCCAATCATCTAGATATACTTCTAAAAACTGATGAATGTATTCTTTGAATGCAGCTATGACTACTCTTGGGAATATTGTTTGTGCATTCTTCAGTCCAAAAGGCATGACTATGTACTAGTAGGATCCCTATTCTATTGTAAAAGTGTTCTTGTAACTATCTTCTGGGACTATCTTTATCTGATGGTAGATTGAGAATCCATATGTGAATGAGTATGCTTCCTGGCCTCCTACATTCTCTAATACCTCATCTATGAAAGGGGTAGGAAAGTGGTCATGTGGGAAAGCATCATTCAATTTCCTGAGATCTACATAGATCCTTATCCCTCCTTGCTTCTTTTCATGAACTACCAAAGGGATTACCCATTCAGATTCCTCCACTGGTTCTATGATTCCAGCCTCCAACATTCTGCCAATTTCTTCTTTTACTTTTTTCTTATATATTGGGGTCAGTCGATATGGTCATTGTCTGAATGATCTAGATTCAGGTTTGAGAGGTATATTCGTCTCTCCTAGTTATCCTTCTATGCCTTTCATATCTGTAAAGGTTTTTGGGAATAGGTCACTATATGAGCATCAACTATGTTTTTCTTTCTACTGTTTGTTCATCCGAGTAGTCTCTGATGCTAGCCATTTTGGGATTGTCTTTTGTCATAATATTTACTTTCTTCACCTTGATTGGCACACTAAATACTTATGATTCAAGATATGGAACTTCCACCTCGCTTTCTCCTTCAGTATCTGTAATTTGGATGTTGTGTGGGTCATTTTCATCCGGTGCTTCTTCTTGCACATGGTAGCATGAAAGTAGTTCTTCCACTATCTTTTTTTTTTGTTGTTGATATTTTGTTATAATTTCAACCTTTGTTTCTTGAATGAATATTTCCCCTCTAATTTGTTTGATTTTTTAATCCATCTTGGGGTTCTCATGCTCAAATGAGAAAGTGACTGTAAAATTTTGTTGTAATATTGTCCATTCTACAGTGCCTCTACGCAAATCATGGTCTACATACTAGTTTGTTGGAATTGCTTCCAATGTATGAATAAAATTGTGAGGCCATTCTTTTGGTGGTGTCATTATCTATAACATTATGAACTTCTCCAATTTTTATACTGGTGTTCCCTATCCATCATACCTCTTCAGTTTGTTGCTTTCGTATTCTACGCCAAATCTGATGTGCGGTAATCACTTACATTGGTACCAGTCCTTTATTGTCTCTTTGTGCACACCCCACCATCTTACATGTGTTTCCTTGAATGATATGTCTAGATCTAAGAGCCTATAATTTTTCAACACTCATATCTTGTGAGTAATTCCTCTAAGTCATTCACCCCATGAAAGTTCGGAGGTTCTCTTATCTTTGTACCTACCCATCTTACTACGAGGTATATTATTGCACACCTTATTGTGTATACTTGATCTAATCTTTGTTTCCAATAATACAACCTTGTATTTGAGTCCGATGTGCATGATGTGCTAGTTCTCCAACTGAGTACCCCATCCGCAGTTGGATTCAGATAATATTCTTCTCATGCGGTGGTTTTGTATAATTGGTTAATTTCCTCTAGGTCTAAACAAGTGGGTTATGTTAGCACTCTGTAAATCTATTCGGTTGATAGATAGATGATGTAGGTAACTTTTTCAACCAAATTTGAGACCAGAAACTAGCCTTTTGGATCTAGAGAGAGATCTCTTGGAATGCGTGGTGTCTGCTCAAGATATGGATTTGAAAGAATTGGCTAGATTTAACACCTTTGATATATTGGGTTCTGGTTTTATTGGTGCAAGAAGGTAAGACTTGGGCTATAGATTCGATATGAGGAAATGATGTAGAAAAATGACTCAGTGACTGAACTTGAGATGATAAGGGTATGAGAGTAAAATTATTCAGTGTAAAACTGTAATGTGAGGTAGGATAAAAACATAGTAAGTAACCAGGAGCACCGTTGTGGGTGAATTCGGGGTTAACTTTTAGAAGAAAATGTTTTGTCTAAGTGGCATGAAGAAGGGGTGTTGCACAACAAATCCACAGGTTCAAAAATTCATTCCAAAATAGAAAGAGAAGGATAATGAATAAATATGACAAGAAGCACATACGCAAATAAAGAGGCACAATACATCCAACTGCTACAACTATAATCTTTTCATCAAGTTACAGGACATTTTCATTAAATTTCGGTCAAAAAAATCAAACTACATACAATAGTTTTCGTCTACCAAATTTTCCAACGAACCTGGATTACATCGAAAATATGAAATATATAAATGAGGGCGCCCCTTGGGATACTATGTTTTCTAACTACTAACCCTAAAACTAGGAAAACTGAGTAGCATGCATTGGAGAGTGTTTGCCTGGCGCTTTCCACAAATAGATAAGAATCATATCTGTTTACTCATGAATGTTTGCAAATTTTCCATGAGGATATGATCATTGGTCAGGTATCAATATGAATAAAATATGTGTCGGTGTCTGCCTTTGATCAGGTGTCTAAGAGAATAGGTATCTGTCAAGAACTTGTTATCCGCTACAATGGCTTTGATTTCTGTCGCACGCTCATTTGCTAGAGAAATGTGCGCAACAAATGGATGTTTGATTGTCATGGACATTATAAAAATGGTAGAGTTCTTTGGGGGAACATGTCCTTCCAAACTGCTAATATTTGTCTTATGTTTTTCAGATGCAGAGACAAATACCTGCTAAACTTTTTTTTCTTCTTGTTGGCGAGAGGTATGCGGGATTCCTTCTGGGCCGCTTCGCATTCTCTAGAATGCTTTATATGCATTTATTCCTTCAGTATTTGTTCTTCTCGCAGTTGTACAATGGTGTCTTGCATCTCTTTGAGTTGTCTTTTTAGCCATGCCACATTCCCTTCGGGACCCTGCGTCACTTCCGCCTCAACTCCCTATTTTCCTGATAGAGTTCAGAAATAACCATCTTTTTCTACTTCAATTGTTTATATGGCTCTTGATCATTCGCTCTTGTGACAACCATTTTCCTTGTTCTGCTCTTGTCTTCACATCTTGATCCTCCAATAGTCTCTAGCTGGATGGCATGCATGAAGACTTCTTCAGCCACCGATCTGGCATGCGACTCTTTTGAAAATCGAGCTTCCACAGCTTCCTTGTTCTTCCTCAGCCTACCCCTACTCTGAGGCATTTGTTGTTGAGGAGATGGGGCTTATAATTTCTTCCCTTCTTGTTCAAATCCCTCTTCTTCAGGTTCTACGCATTTTGATATGGTCTTCTCTACGGGTAAAGGAATAACTCCTTTCACATCTGTGTGAATTCCTACTTCATGTGAGAATGACTCCCAGTCATTTTGGGGCTTGGACCTTGGAATTATTCCACTCCACGCTCCTTTACTTATGCCCTGAGAGGTCTCCATTGCCTGACCAATGTGTATTCTATGCGTAGTATATCCAGTAGATGCATAAGGGGGGAAGTTTTGAACAAACTAGACTGGCAAGAGAAATTGAAAATAGAGTTAGGGCCTAGTTCTATGACTAGAAAGAGTGTTGAGCATCTAAGATAATGAGTTGGATAGGAGAAGGAATCATGCTAGAGGATAGTGAATTCATGGCGACGATATGTTTCAAGTTGAGTTGCTGGTTTTCCATGGCAAATCCCCACATGTAGGATACATGCAATAAGGTTTGCTGGGCATGCATGATACGAATGCCACGATTTTTCATTCCTTCGGCCTTCATGATGAACTGATAGTAGTTGTTTTACTTTCTGATGAAACTTCCATTAACTACTTGACTCGACTTGGGGCACATAGAGACTAGTTTCTTAACAAGACTTGACTCTTTGGAAAATACATACCCGTACCACTTATGCAATTTCGAGTCTAACATCCCTTCCCATTTCCAAGGGCCAACCGTCCACTTGTTGACTTTAGCCTCACAGCGATACATACCTGACTTCACATGTTTGGATGCATGGTCCACAACATGACTTAAAAACAACTCTATCTGGAAATAAAAATGTTGGTGCTAATAACTGGCTCCAATAGGGATGCTATCCTCCCTGCGAGGTAGAAAAGAACAGTAGACCAGGTGTCTGACCATTGTTCTTTATTCAACTTTCATACACTGAGAGAAGTAAATGATGGACAAAAAATAAACTAAACCTATCGATGTATCTTCTAAAACTTCAGCATAAACTTAGGGCCTTCATTTCGGGCTTCAATTTTCTATTGACCTACTGACTTGACGCAAAAAACAAAATGACTATTTACAATGATGAAGGACTTAAATGGATTTTATTTCATCAGGTAATGTTTGAGGAACCTGTCATTTACAGGCCCCCAACCAAAACATTCTCCATCTAATCATTTGGCTCTGCCTCCTGTTCTTGCAACAGCTTCCTGACGGGTGTTCCTAGTGAAGTAGGGAAGATTGTGTCTACACCATAAATGATCTGGGAAGGTGACGTTGATATAGACTTCTTGGTGGTAACCCAATCTTCCCACAACACATAGATAATATTTTTATGCCATGATCTCTTGTTGTCTCGCAGGAGTCTTTTGATGATCCTGGTCAAGATCTTATTTGAGGATTTTGCTAACCTGTTTCCTTGTGGATAATATGCCCTGGAATGCCCTAGGGTTATTTTATAATCCTGATTTTTTTTTCCATCCTCTTAGACTTGAATGTGGCTACATTGTCTATTATGATCATAATGGGACACCCGAACCTTGACAAGATGTTTGTCTCCAAGAATTGAATGATGATCGCGTTGGTAGCTTGCTTTGTGGGGATCACCTCTATCCATTTCATGAAATAGTCGGTCACCATGAGTATCCATTTGTGCTATGCGGAGGATGGAAGATTTATCTCTCCTATGAAATCTAGACCCCACTACATGAAAGGTGCTTCGACTAAGATTGATTTTAGTTGCAAGGGATACAACTTTCTTCCTCCATTGAAAATGTGATATTAGTGGCAGTTGGAGACCTCTTTATACATGTCAGCAAAAATTATAGGCCAATAATAACATGTTGTCAGGATTTTGTCCATGGTGGTCTTCCAATAGTGGTTTCCTCCGCAGTCGCCTTTGTGAAATTCTTGTATATCCTACTTCCCGTCATCTTCCAACAAACAGTTCAACCATATTCCCCTGGGATATTTCCAATAAAGTGAATTGTCCAGGATGCATAACTTAGCCACTTTAAGCTTGAGAAACCTAGATTTGGTCTTAATCACACCTGGAGGATCCTGGAGACTCTCCAACAGATAAATTATGTCAGCATACCATGGGGAATCAATCAACTACTGAGGCACCTGCGCAACTTTTTCTTCTTGAGGGCATTCTGACATATCAATGATGAAATTCATTCCTACAGTGTTGCAGTCCGACCACATCATTAACTTTGCAGGACCCTGACGCTTGATCATATTTGTGGGCTTGATCTCAAGATCATTTTCCAGCATGGCCGCTACCCACTTGCCTCTCCTTCCTTCCAGGTCAGGTTGAATCAGGATATCGTTTACTAAAATACCGGGCACACAAGCGATGACATGGGAGTGCAACATGTATGTCCTAAACTCTTTCAAGGCTTTCACTAAGGCATATTCCTATTTTTCCATAATGGAATACCTTAGTGGAGAGTCACACAACATCTAACTAAAATAAGCTATCAGTTTTTCGAAGTCCTGCTCGTCTTTCTGTAGCAGCACACCGACAATAGTGTGTTATGAGGAAAATGAAAACAAGAGGAAATATTTCATAAAATCCAGGCTAGATAACATAGGAGATTTAGTCAGTGCCACTTTGATATCTTCAAAATAATTCTTGGCCTCTGGGTTCTACTTGATCTCATTTCCCTTCCTGAGCATGCAAGTTATGTTCTTTATGATTTTCGCTAGGTTTGGGATGAATCTCCTCAAGTAGTTTACCTTTCCCAGGAAATATTTCACTTCCTCTTTACCGCGCAGGGTGTCGATATTTAGGATTCATTCAACCTGGTTGGGGTCTATATTAATGCCTTCCTTCGAAATGATGTTCCCTAACAGTTTTCCTTCTTCCACTGCAAAATGTGATTTCTTTGGATTTAGTGATATGTTGAACTTTCTACAGTTCCGAAAAACCTTCTTTAGGAGCTCGAGATGTTGTTTGTCGGAGGAAGAGTACACTATGATGTCATCCAGATAAATCACGATGAAGTTGTCCTTTTCATAAGAAAAAATGATGTCCATTGCCCTCTGAAAAGTGGTTCCAACGTTCATCAGGTCGAACAACATCTTGGTGTACATGAACGTTCCCCATGGAGTTATGAAAGTGGTTTTCTCTCTATCGTCTGGGTGGACCATGATCTGATTATATTATGCTAACCCATCCAACATTGACATCTTATGGGACCCCACCACTTTTTGCAGGATGTAGTCCATTTATGGAAGAGGGTAGTGGTCCTTGAGAGATACTTTGTTTAAATTATGGAAGTCTACACACAGTGTTATCTCACTGTTTTTCATTCTTACATGTATCAAATTAGCTACCCATTTCAAGAATATCAAAGAAACAATAATTTTAGCATCGAAAATATTTTTTACCTCCTTCTCGATTAACGACAACAACAAGGGGTTTACCATCTCAGCTTATGTTTGAAAGGTTTCTAATCTTCCTTGAGAGGGATAACATCTTGGATTACTTTCGTGTCATATACGTTTAGGTCATCAGAGCTCCATGTGAAGACATCCAGGACATATTTCATGAGTTTTATGTAGTCTTGCTTGACCTTTGGACTGAGTGACTTTTATAATTTTACCATCTTCAGGTTATCCTCAATCCAGATGTTGCAATATTCCACGTCTTCTTTGCTTGCAGTGATCTTGGGGTTCTTAGCCACATCATTGTTGTCAAACAACTTTTCCAGTGGCGCCAACCCCTTTCAAATAATAATATTTTTCAATTGTATTATGTCCCTTCCTACGATCTAGTTTTGGAAAGGGTTGTCGTTACTGTGTTCATCCTCTCTCTCATATTCGTCACCACAACATTCCTCGTCAATGTCTGTATTAGTGAACTCATCGCTCATAAGGAGGAATCTTTCCATCTGTTTGTCATCATCAAACACTTGCCAATGTTTGATTTTATCAGGCATTGTTGGCCTGTGCTTGACCTCAATTTCATATATTTTGTTTGAGAATATGGGGATCTTAAGAAATGAGGTTGAGGTGGCCAACACATCGACAATCTAATTTTTCTCTCTGGGGACAGCAGATAGGTCATACTTTTAAAATCCTTTAACGAGGTTCAAAGACAAATTTTTGTGCGCTCTTAGCCTAGGGTTTTTGGTTTGATATACACCCTTTACCTGATTTATGATTAACTTAGAATCTTGTTCAGAGAGTTCTTTCGGATCCATCACATAGGTTTTATGTTTTTCGACGTTTCGGACCAAACTATTGTGGTCCATCATCAGGAAAGCATTTGTTTTTCGACGTTTCGGACCAAACTTAGAATCTCTGCGCACTGCTATCTTATGCGCACTCAATTATTTCAAAACTTGTAAGCCCAAGATTAGTGCATCATACTCAGCCATGTTGTTAGTGCATTCAAACGCAAGATTGTATGAGAACAACTTTGTGTTTTCTTCAGGGGGGCTTACCCGTACACCAGCCCCAGCTCCTTCTCTGTTGACTACGCTTTCAAAAGTCATGTTCCACACCCTATTTTCCATGTGGTCTTTTGGGTCGGCACACTCTATTGTTTCCCGTGCGGTTTTCTCGTCAGCTCTTATGATGGCTGTCGGTTCACCCTCTTTGAAACTCAAGTCATTGTAGAATAAAGAATAACCCACCTCAGTGTAGATGGAATATACAGGATGATTTTTTGGCTGTGTCTTGATGCTCACCATGTATTTCAGCAGAAATTCTTTGTACAGTTTTCTGTCATGGCCAAAAATAGGGATGGTGATGCATGACATATCCATCTTCAAAGTGCCCTTCAATTTCGCAGCCCACAATCTTGATAGAAGCATGCTAAATTTTAGGGGTATGTCTGCAATGACTATGTTCATGACCATGTTCTTAGCATGGATTTGAGCCAATGAAACAATGAGGTCTTTGATAAGGGTCAAACACTTGACTTTCCTCGAATCAAAAGAGAAAAGGTATTTGTATGGTCTGGTGATATCTAATCATAGTTCATCTATGATCACCTTTGGCATGAGGTTGCGCGATGTGCCAGAATCCAACATGGCATTATGCAGGGTCATGTCATTGACTTTTATACTGACATAGAATGAAGGGATACCTTTTGTATCATTTGTCTCTTCAACGTGCAGACAAAAAAGGATAGCAGGGTGATCATCTTGAATATTTAGAGTATTGGGTGTCCCCCCCATTTTTAGCATTTTAAAGATTTGTTCCCAATACTCTCCCTTTATAATAAGTTCATTGAATGGGACAAATATTTTTATTTTGGCCATCTCATGTTCAAAATTGAAAGGGGGACATGTTTTCTCTACCTCTTTTCCACTTGCCTCTCAGCCTGTCTCCAGGGATTTCTTAGGGACCTCCTCCTTTGACTTAGCCTTCTCGGTCGCGTCCTTGGTCACATTTTCTACCCTTGGTAGGCTTGTGGAAGGGATGTCCACTGGAGGCTTCCTTATGGGGTTCGTTTGTTATGACTCGGTAGGTACATATTTGATCCAGAGGTTGTACTTCTTATGGAACTGCATGATGGGGTTTTTATAATCTTTCCTAAACTCTTTTGTCTCCCAAGGTAGCACATCATATGTTTCGAGTATCATATCATCATCAGTCTCCAACACAAATTATTCATTTTTTCACATATACCGATCATGCTCACTCTTTATCAAGAACACGCATGGGTTTTTGTCATCACAACAATGCATCTGGTCATCGAACGTGTGGTTGAAATCCTGATCCACGTAGTTGTTTTGGAAATGAGGTCTCATTTGCTGGTCACCTTGATCCCTTTGCACTTTTTGTTCCCTTTGTATGATCTGAGGGATTTGACCCCTTCTGAGGTTTTGATTGATAGGTTGTGGGTCATTATGTTCTCGGGAAATAGGTCTCTTTCCCATGGACATTCTCTCCATCAACTTCTCCATGGTATTCATCATCATGTTGAACTTATCATCTGAGGACCACAACGTCGATTGTTGTGCATCTCCCTGGGGTCTCTTATTGCCTTGGTTGAACCTTAGTTTTATTTTTCCCGACACCATCATTTTTACTTTGACTTCGACAATGTTACTCAGTATAACTTCTAGACTCATTGATCTTCTTTCTCTAACAACAGGGAGAAATCACTTTTGAAGGAATCTGCATACCACGACTGCGCAACACTGGGGGTAGCTTAAATTATGCAAGGATTGAGTTGTACACCTTCAAAAAATGTGTTGGTAACTACTGCACTATCTCTTATAGTGCTTTCTTCATATTATTGTATTGTGTTAGCAACTGCAAATTGTTTTTCTTGTCCCCCCATTTATTTAGGAATGATGTCTCAAATGCGGCGAAGTCCTGAATGCTCATGGGTGGGAGGGATTTGAACCATTTTTTGAGATCCCCAAAGGCTCTATGCAAACAAACTTATTTTTTCATCTGCGTAGTCCACCTCTTCCAGGTTGACGAAATCATTAAACTAGTCTAGGTGCCTTTGAGAGGAAACATTTCCTTCAACATCATAGATCCTGATTCTCTGGCTATAATTTTGAGGCAAGTCATGTAATTGGGATAGCAGGATGAGGGGAGAGAATCTAGTGGCCATAGCGGCCATAGAGAATCTAGTGGAAGACTGCATCAAACTCAAGGTCGTCAGTGCTCTACGTGTCATCTTTGGGAAAATACATGCTTATGTCCAGGTAGTATAATAGGTCTGATGCTTTCACTCTAGTCCAACACAGAATCTTCTTGGGGTCGTACATAGGCTCTATGGGGTTTGGGTCAGGGTTCACTCTGGTGTAAATCGTCTTTGGAGCCAGGGTTCCTGAACTATGCTACTTGGAGATACTGGTCCTTTTAGAATGGAGTCTCTAGGCTAAGGGTTTAATCCAATATGGATTTTTGTCCCTCTGTTATCCTTAAGGGTCAAACTGAAACGTTAGTCGTTCTCCCAGGGAAAATCTATTTAATTTCATCCCTGACAACGAATCCAAAATGTTAGCACTCCGTAAATCTGTTCGGATGATCGACATATGACGAAGGTAAATTTTTCAACCAACTTTGAGACACAAAACTAGCCTTTCAAATATAGAGAGGGTTCTCTCAGAAGGTGTGGTCTCTGTGCAGGATATGGCTTTGAAAAGACTGGCTAGATTTAACACCTTTGATATAATGGGTTCTGGTTATATTGGCGCAAGAAGGTAAGACTTGGGCTATGGATTCGATCTGAGGAAATGAAAAAGACAAATGAATCAGTGACTGAACTTGAGAGGATAAGGCTAGGCATCCCAATAATATCCCTAAAGGTGTCCCAAAGATGCACTTATTGATATTTAATGATATATGACATTGCCTACATATTTCCAACATCAACCTTAATACCTCTACATGATATTTCAACAAAATGTATACTATCCAATCATCTAGATATACTTCTAAAAACTGATGGATGTATTCTTTGAATGCCTCTATGAATACTCTTGAGGATATTGTTCATGCCTTCTTTAGTCCAAAAGGCATGAATGTGTACTAGTAGGATCCCTACTCTATTGCAAAAGTGTTCTTGTAACTCTCTTCTGGGGCTATCTTTATTTGATGGTTGACTCAGAATCCAAATGTGAATGAGTATGCTTCCCGACCTCCCACATTCTCTAATACCTCATTTGTGAAAGGGGTAGGAAAATTTTCATGTGGGAAAGAATCATTCAATTTCCTAAGATCTACACAGATACTTATCCCTCCCTACTTCTTTTCATGAACTACCAAATGGATTACCGATTCATATTCCTCCACTGGTTCTATGATTCCAGCCTCCAACTTTCTGTCAATTTCTTCTTTTACTTTTTTCTTATGTATTGGGTTCAGTCGATATGGTCATTGTCTGAATTATGTAGCTTTATCTTTGAGAGGTATATTCATCTCTCCTAGTTATCCTTCTATGACTTTCATCTCTGTAAAGGTTGTTGGGAATAGGTCACTGTACGGGCATCAACTATGTTTTTCTTTCTACTGTTTGTTCATCCCAGTAGTCTCTGATGATAGCCATTTTGGAATTGTCTTTTGTCCCAATATTTACTTTCTTCAACTTGATTGGCACACTAAATACTTATGATTCAAGAGATGGAACTTCCACCTCCCTTTCTCCTTCAGTATCTGTAATTTCGATGTTGTGTGTCATCTTCATCCTGTGCTTCTTCTTGCACATGGTAGCATGAAAGTAGTTCTTTCACTATTTTTTTTTTGTTGTTGATATTTTGTTATAATTTCAACCTTTGTTTTTCTAAATGAATATTTCCCCTCTAATTTGTTTGATTTTTTAATCCATCTTGGGGTTCTCATGAAACTAGTTATTTCACTATATTTTTGTTCTGTTGTTGATATTTTGTTATAATTTCAACCTCTTTTTCTTGAATGAATATTTCCCCTCTAATTAGTTTGATTTTTGAATCAATGTTGGGGTTCTCATGCTCAAATGAGAAAGTGACTATAAAATTTTGTTGTAATATTGTCCATTCTCCAGTGCCTCTGCACAAATCCTAGTCTACATACCAATTTGTTGGAATTGATTCCAATGTATGAATAAAATGGTGAGGCCATTCTTCTGGTGGTGTCATTCTCCATAACATTATGAACTTCTCCAATTTTTATACTAGTGTTCCCTATCCATCATACCTCTGTAGTTGGTTGCTTCCCTATTCTATGCCAAATATGATGTGTAGTAATCACTTACATTGGTACCAGTCCTTTATTGTCTCTTTGTGCACACCCAACCATATTACATGTGTTTCCTTGAATGATATGTCCAGAGCTAAGAGCCTATAATTTTTTAACACTCATATCTTGTGATTAATTCCTCTAAGTCATTCACCCCATGAAAGCTAGGAGGTTCTCTTATCTCTGTAATTACCCATCTTACTACGCAGTTTATTATTGCACACCTTATTGTGTACACTAGATCTAATCTTTGTTTCCAATTATCCAGCCCTGTATATGAGTTTGACGTCCATGATGTGCTAGTTCTCCAATTGAGTACCCCATCTGTAGTTGGATTCAGATAATATTCTTCTCACGTGGTGGTTTTGTATAATTGGGTAATTTCCTCTAGGTCTAAACAAGTGGGTTCTGTTAGCACTCTATAAATTTGTTCGACTGATAGACAGATGATGAAGGTAACTTTTTCAACCAACTTTGAGACCTGAAACTAGCCTTTTGGATCTGGAGAGGGCTCTCTCAGAAGGTACGGTTTCTGTGTAGGATATGGCTTTGAAAGAATTTGCTAGATTTAACACCTTTGATATAATGGGTTTTGGTTTTATTGGTGCAAGAAGGTAAGGCTTGGGATATGGATTCGATATGAGGAAATGATGGAGACAAATGAATCAGTGACTAAACTTGAGAGGATAAGGGTAGGAGATTAACATTCTTCATTGTAAAACCGTAATGTGAGGCAGGAGAAAAACATAGGAAGTAACTCGGAGCACCGTTGCAGGTGAATTTGGGGTTAACTTTTAGAAGAAAATGTTTTGTCTAAGTGGAATGAAGAAGGGGTGTTGCACAACAAATCCATAGGTTCAAAAATTCGTACCAAAATATAAAGAAAAAGATAATGAATAAAGATGACAGGAAGCACATATGCAAAGAAAGAGGCACAATACATCCAACTGCTACAACTAGAATCTTTTCATCAAGTTACAGGACATTTGCATTAAATTTTGGTCAAAAAACTCAAATTACATACAATAGTTGTCGTCTACTGAATTTTTCAACCAACCTGGATTACATCGAAAATATGAAATATATAAATGAGGGTGCCCCTTGGGATACCCTTTTTTCTAACTACTAACCCTAAAACTAGGAAAACTGAGTAGCATGCGTTGGAGAATCTTCGCTTGGCACTTTCCAAAAATAGATAAGAATCACGTCTGTTTACTCCTAATCATTCGCAAATTTTCCATGAGGATATGATCATTGGTTAGGTCTCGATATGAATAAAGGATGTGTCGGTGTATCCCTTTGATCAGGTGTCTGAGCGAATAGGTATCTGTCAAGAACTTGCTATCTGCTACAATGGATTTGATTTTTGTCGCGCGGTCATTTGCTGGAGAAATGTGTGCAAAAATTGGATGTTTGATTGTCATGGTCATTATCAAAATGGTAGAGTTATTTGGTAGATTTGTCTTATGTTTTTCGAATGCAAAGACAAATACCTGCTAAACTTGTTTTTTCTGTGTGCTGGGGAGAGTGACGTGGGATTCCTTTTTCGGTCACTTCGCATTCTATGGAATGCTTTGCATGCCTTTATTCCTCTAGTATTTATGCTTCTCATAGTTGTACAATGGTGTCTTGCACCTCTTTGAGTTGTATTTTTAGCCATTCCACATTCCCTTCGGGACCCTGCACTGCTTCTACCTCAACTCCCTATTTTCCTAATAGATTTCAGCAATAGCTAGATTTTCCTTCTTCAATTGCTGATATGGTTGTTGGTCATTCACTCCTATGACAACCATTTTCATTTTTATGCTATTGTCTTCGCGTCTCGATCCTCTACCATTCTCTAGCTAGATGGCATGCATGAGTAGTTCTTCAACCACCGATATGGCACGCGACTCGTTTGAAAATCGAGCTTCCACAAATTCCTTTTTCTTTCTTGGCCTACCCCTCCTCCTAAGATTTTGTTGTTGAGGAGACAGGGCTTATACTTCCTTCCCTTTCTGTTCAAATCCCTCTGCTTCAGGTTCTGTAGAGCTTGATTTGGTATTCTCTATGAGTAAAGCAATAACACCTTTCACGTCTGTGGGAATTCCTCCTGCATGTGAGAATGACTCCCAATCATTTTTGGTCTTGGAACTTGCAATTATTCTGCTCCATGCACCTTTACTTATGCCCTAAGAGGTCTCCATGGTGCGACCAATGTGTATTCTATGAACAGTACATCCAAAAGATGCATAGGGGGGGAAGTTTTGAACAAACTGGACTAGCAATGGAAATTGAAAAAAGAGTAAGGGCCTGGTTCTACGACTAGAAAGAGTGTTGAGCATCCAAGATTTATAATGAGTTAGAAAGGAGAAAGAATCATGCTAGAGGATAGTGAATTCATGGCGACGATATGTTTCGAGTTGAGTTGCAGGTTTTCCATGAAAATCCCCCGCGTGTAGGATACATGAGATAAGGTTTCTTGGGCATGAATGAAATGAACACCATGATTTTTCCTTCCTTTGGCCTTCATGATGAACTGATAGTAGTTGATGTACTTTTCAATGCAACTTCCATTAACTACTTGACTCGACATGGGGCACGTAGAGACTGGTTTCTTAACAGGACTTGACTCTCTGGAAAATACATACCCATACCACTTATGCAATTTGGACTCTAACATCCCTTCTCGTTTCCAAGGGCCAACCATCCACTTT
This sequence comes from Picea engelmannii, assembly GCA_009831015.1. Taxonomy (NCBI): domain Eukaryota; kingdom Viridiplantae; phylum Streptophyta; class Pinopsida; order Pinales; family Pinaceae; genus Picea; species Picea engelmannii. The sequence goes on along the minus strand of ML787644.1, from coordinate 65,387 downwards.
ATGACTTTAGCCTCACGATGCTACATACCTGACTTCACATGTTTGGATGCATGGGCCACAACGTGACTTAAAACCGACTCTATCTGGAAAGAAACATGGTAGTGATAATAACTAGATCCAATGGGGATGTTATCCTCCCTACGAGGTACCAAAGAACAGTAGACCAAGTTCTTGACCATTGGGATTTATTCAAACTTCAAACACTGAGAGAAGTAAATGATGGAAACAAAATAAACTAAACCTATTGACGTGTCTTCTAAAACTTTAGCATAAACTTAGGGCCTTCATTTCAGGCTTCAATTTTTTGTTAACGTACTGATTTGATGGAAAAAAAAATGACTATTTACAATGATGATGAATTAAATGAATTTTATTTCATCAGGTAATGTTTGAGGAACCTGTCATTTACAGGCCCCCAACCAAAAAGTTCTCCATCTAATCATTTGGATTGGCCTCCTATTCTTGCAATAGCTTCCTAACGAGTGATCCCATTGAAGTAGGGAAAATTGCATCCGCACCATAAAAGATATGGAAAGGCGACATTGATATAGAATTCTTGGTGGTAACCCGATATTCCCACAACATGTAGATAATATTTTTATGCCAGGCTCTCTTGTTGTCTTGCAGGAGTCTTTTGATGATCCTGGTCATGCTCATATTTGAGGATTCTGCTAACCCGTTTCCTTTTGGATAATACGCCCTAGAATACCACAAGGTTATCTTATAATCTTGAGTTTTTTTTTCCATCCTCTTAGACTTGAATGTGGTTTCATTATCTATTATGATCTTAACCGGACACCCGAACCTTGACAAGATGTGTGTCTCCAGGAATTGGATGATGACCATGTCGGTAGCTTGCTTTGTGGCGATCACCTCTTTCCATTTCGTGAAATAGTTGATTGCCATGACTATCCATTTGTTTTGCACGGAGGATGGAGGATTTACCTCTCCTATGAAATCTAGACACCACTGCATGAAAGGTGCTTCGACTGATATCGACTTTAGTTGCAGGGGATGCATCTTTCTTCTTCCATTGAAAATATGGAATTCGTGGCAGTTGGAGACCTATTTATACATATCAGTGAAAATTGTAGGCTAGTAATAATTTGTTCTCAGGATTTTGTATGCGGTGCTCTTCCAATAGTGGTTTCCTCCGTAGTCACCTTTGTGAAATTCTTGTATATCCCGCTTCGCGTCATCTTCCAACAAACAATTCAACAATATTCCCCTGGGGTCTTTCCAGTAAAGTGAATTGTCTAGGATGAAAAACTTAGATGCTTTAATCTTGAGAAACCTGGATTTGGTCTTAATCATGCCTGGACAATCCCGAAGACTCTCCAACACATAGATGATGTCAGCATACCATGGAGAATCAATGAACTACTGAGGAACCTATGCAATGTTTTCTTCTTGAGGGCATTCTGACATATCAATGATGAAATTCATTCCTACAGTGTTGTAGTCCAACTACGCCATTAAATTTGAAAGACCCTAACCCTTGATCATCTTTGTGGGCTTGATATCAAGATCATTTTCCAGCATGGCCAGTATCCACTTACATCTCCTTCCTTCCAGGTCAGGTTGAGTCGAGATATCCTTTACTGAACTGTTGGGCACACAAGCGATGACATGGGAGTGCAATATGTATGTCCTAAACTATTTCAAGGATTTCACTAAGGCATATGCCTATTTTTCCATAATGTCATACCTTAGTGGAGAGTCGTGCAACGTCTGACTAAAATAAGCTATGGGTTTTCGAAGTCCTGCTCATCTTTCTGTAGCAACACGCCAACAATAGTGTGTTATGAGGAAAATGAAAATACGAGGAAATATTTCGTAAAATCTGGACTGGATAACATGTGAGATTTAGTCAGTGCCACCTTGATATCTTCAAAATAATTCTTGGCCTCTGGTTTCGACTTGATCTCAATTCCCTTCTTGAGCATGCAATTTATGTGCTTTATGATTTCTGCTAGGTTTGGGATGAATCTCCTCAAGAAGTTTACCTTTCCCAGGAAATATTGCACTTCCTTTTTACTGCACGGGGTGTCGATAATCAGGATTCATTCAACCATGTTGGGGTTTATCTTAATGCCTTCCTTGGAAATGAAGTGCCCTAACATTTTTCCTTCTTCCACCGCAAAATGTGATTTCTTTGGATTTAGTGATATGTCCAACTTTCTGCACTTATGGAAAACCTTCTTTAGTTGCTCGAGATATTGTTTTTCAGAGGCAGAGTACACTATGATGTCGTCCAGATAAATCATGATGAACTTGTTCTTTTCATAAGAAAACGCGATGTCCATTGCCCTCTGAAAATTGGCTCCAACATTCATCAAGTCGAATGACATCTTGGTCAAAGAACTATTCCAGCGACACCAACCCCTTTGAAATAATATTATTTTTCATTTGTATTATGTCCCTTCATATGATCTATTTGTTTAAAGGGTTGTCGTTACTATGTGCATCCTCTTTCTCATATTCCTCACCACAACATTCCTTATCAATGTTTGTATTAGCGAACTCTTAACTCATAAGGAGGAATCTTTCCACCTGTTTGTTGTCATCAAACACTTGCCAATGTTTGATATTATCAGGCACTACTAGCCTATGCTTGACCTCAATTTCATTTCTTTTGTTTGATAATATGGCGATCTTAAAAAATGAGGTCGAGGTGGCCAACACATCGATGATCTGATTTTTCTCTCTGGGGATAGAAGATAGGTCATACTTTGAAAATCCTTTGAGGAGGTCCAAAGAAAAAATTTTGTTCGCTCTTAGCCTGGGGTTTTTGGTCTGATATACACACTTTACCTGATTTATGATCAGCTCAGAATCTCCATGCACTGCTATCTTCTGCGCACTCAATTATTTCAAAATTTGCAAGCCGAATATTAGTGCTTCATACTCAGGCATGTTGTTGGTGAATTCAAGCGCAAGCTTTTATGAGAACAAATTTGTGTTTTCTTTAGGGAGGCTTACTCCTACATTGGCCCTAGCTCCTTATCTACTGACTACACTTTCAAAACTCACGTTCCACACCCTATTTTCCATGTGGTCTTTCAGGTAGACGCACTTTAGTGTTTCCTGTGTGGTTTTCTCGTTAGCTCTTATGATGGTTGTTGGTTCACCCTCTTCGAAACTCAGGTCATTGTAGAATATAGAAGAACCCACCTCAGTGTAGATGGCATATACAAGATGATTTTTTGGCTGTGTCTTGCTGCTCACCATGTATTTCATCAAAAATTCTTTGTACAACCTTCTATCATGGCCAAAAACAACGATGGTGGCATTTGGCATATCCATTTGCAAAGTTCCCTTCAATTTCGAAGCCCAGGATCCTGATAGCAGCATGCCAAATTTTGAGGGTATGTCCATAATGACTACATCCATGACCATGTTCTTAGTAGGGATTTGAGCCAACGACATAACTAGGTCTTTGATAAGGCTCAAACACTTGAATTTCCTTGAATCAAAAGAGAAAAGGTATTTGTATGGTCTGGTTATATCCAAACATAGTTCATCCATGATCACCTTTAGCATGAGGTTGTGTGACGTGCCAGAATCCAACATGGCATTATGCAGGGTCATGTCATCGACTTTTAGACTGGCGTAGAATGAAGGGACATCTTTGGTATCATTTGTATCTTCAACGCATGGACAAAAATGGATAGTGGGGTGAACATATTGAATATTCAGAGTATATGGTGTCCCCCCCATTTTTAGCATTTTAAATATTTGTTCCCGATACTCTCCCTTTATAATAAGTTCATTGAATGGGACAAAGACTTTTATTTTGGCCATCTCATGTTCAAAATTGAAAGGGGGAAAAGTTTTCTCTACCTCTTTTCCATTCATCTACAGGGATTTCTTAGGGACCTCATCCTTTGAATTAGCCTTCTCTGTTGCGTCCTTGGTCGTGTTATCTACCCTTGGTCGGCTTGTGGAAGGGATGTCCACTAGAGGCTTCCTTATGGGGTTCATTTGTTGCAACTCGGTAGGTACGTCTTTACTCCAGAGGTTGTACTTCTTATGGAACTGCATGATGGGGTTTTGATAGTGTTTCTTGAACTCTTCTATCTCCCAAGACAACACATCATTTGTTTTGAGTATCATATCATCATCAATCTCCGATAGAAATTTTTCTTTTTTTCTCATATACCGATCATGTTCTCTCTTTGTCAAGAACACAAGTGGGTTTTTGTCATCGCAACAATGCATCTGGTTGTCAAAATTCTGGTTGAAATCCTCATCCATGTAGTTGTTTTGGAAATGAGGTCTTGTCTACTGGTCACCTTGATCCCTTTTCTCTTTTTGTTCCCTTTGTCTTATCTGATGGATTTGACCCCTTTTGAGGTTTTGATTGCTAGGTTGTGGGTCGTTTCGTTCTTGGGCAACAGGTCTCTTTCCCATGGACATTCTCTCATCAAATTCTCCATGGTATTCATCATCATGTCGAACATATCATCTGAGGATCGTGACGTCAATGGTTGTGCATCTCCCTGGGGTCTCTTATCGCCTCGGTTGAACCTCGGTTTTATTTTTCCCAATGCCATCATGTTTACTTCGACTTCGACAACATTACTCATTATATCATCTAGACTCATTGATCTTCTTTCTCCAACAATAGGGAGAAATCCCTTTCGAAGGAATCATTGTACCGCAACTGCGCAGCACTGGGAGCCAGCTTGACTTATGCAAGGATTAAGTTGTACACCTTCAAAAAATGTGCTGAGAATTCCTGCACTGTCTCTTCTAGTGCTTTCTTCATATTATTGTATTGTGGTAGTAGATGCAAATTGTTTTTCTTGTCCCCCCATTTATTTAGGAATGATGTCTCGAATACGACGAAGTCTTGAATGCTCATAGGTGGGAGGTATTTGAACCATTTTATGACATCTCCCAAAAGGATCTACGCAAACAACCTCATTTTTTCATCTGCGTAGTCCACCTCTTCCAGGTTGACGAAATCATTAAACCAGTCTAGGTGCCTTTGAGCGGAAACATTTCCTTCAGCGTCGTAGAGCTCGATTATCTGGCTATAATTCTGAGGAAAGTCATGTAATTGGGCTAGCATGATGAGGGGAGTGAATCTAGTGGCCATATCCCTAAGAGGATTTATATTATGAGGGATATTATTTGATACTAGGAATTGGAATTTCTTCGGGTCGAAAATAGTCTCGTCAAAATTGGTTTCTGAATTAGAACGGAACAGAGTTTGCTCGAAGAATGTGTCAAAATCAAGGTCATCAATGCTCTTCATGTCGTATTTGGGCAAAGACAAGCTTCTGTATACGTAGTATAACGGGTCTGATTCTTTCACTCTATGCCTACGTAAAATCTTCTTGGCGTCGTACACATGCTCTATGGGGTTTGGGTCAGGGTTCACTCTGGTGTAAATCATCTTTGGAGCTAGGGTTCTTGAACTATGCTACTTGGAGCTACTGGTATTTTTGGACTGGACTCTCTAGGGTAAGGGTTTCAACCCATACAGAGTTTTGTCCCTCTGTTACCCTCAGGGGTCAAACTGCAACGTTAGTCATTCTCCTAGGGAAAATCTATTCAATTTCATCCTCGACAGCGATGCTATAATGTTAGCACTCTATAAATATGTTTGGCTGATAGACATATGATGAAGGTAACATTTTCAACCAACTTTGAGACATGAAACTAGCCTTTCAGATCTGGAGAGGGCTCTGTCAAAAGGCGCGGTCTCCACGCAGGATATGGCTTTGAAAGGAATGGCTAGATTTAACACCTTTGATATAATGGGTTCTAGTTATATTGGCGTAACAAGGTAAGACTTGGGCTATGGATTTGATCTGAGAAAATGATGGAGACAAATGAATCAATGACTGGAGTTGAGAGGATAAGGCTAGGTGAGTAACATTATTTAGTGTAAAAATGTAATGTGAGGCAGGATAAAAGCATAGAAAGTAACTTGGAGCACCGCTGCGGGTGAATTCGAGGTTAACTTCTAGAAGAAAATATTTTGTCTAAGTGATGCAAACAAGGGGCGTTGCAAAGTGAATCCACAGGTTTGAAAAGTTGTTCTGAAATAGATAGAAAACGATATGAATAAATATGAAAACAATCACATATGCAAAGAAAGAGGCACAATACATCCAACTATTAAAACTAGAATATTCTCATCAAGTTACAGGACCTTTGCATTAAATTTCAGTCAAAAAACTCAAATTCCATATAATAATTGTCATCTACCAAATTGTCCAACCAACCAGGATTACATTGAAAAGAAGAAATATTTAAATGAGAGTGCCCCTTGGGCTACCTTGTTTTCTAACTTCTAACCCTAAAACTAGGAAAACTGAGTAGCATGTGTTGGAGACTCTTCACATGGTGATTTCCAAAAATAGATAAGAATCACATCTGTTTATCCATGACCATTCGTAAATTTTTCACGAGGATCTTATCATTGGTTAGGTATCGATATGAAGAAAATATGTCTCGGGTGTATCCCTTTGATCAGGTGTCCAAGCGAACAGGTGTATGTCAGGAACTTGTTATTCGCTACAACGACTTTGATTTATGTCACGCGGTCATTTGCTGGAGAAATGTCTGTATCAAGTGGATGTTTGATTGTTACAGTTGTTATCAAAATGATAGAGTGCTTTGGGGGAACGTGTCCATCAAAACTGCCAAGATTTTTCTTATGGTTTTTGGATGCAAAGACAAACACCTTCTAAACTTGTTTTTTCTGCGCGCTGACGAGAGCAAGGAGGATTCCTTCTCGGCCACTTTGCATTATCTGGAGTGCTTCGTATTCCTTTATTCCACCAGTCTTTGTTCTTCTGGAAACTGTACAATGGTGTCTTGCACCTCTATGAGCTGTCTTTTTAGCCATGCTACATTCCCTTCGCAACCTACGCTGCTGATTCTTCTATGGTATTTGTCGCTAGTTGCCACCTCAACTCCCTGTTTTCCTGATAGAGTTCAGCGATAGCCATATTTTCCTGCTTCAATTGCTGAGATGGATTTTGATCATTTTCTCCCGTGACATTCATTTATATTTTTCTTCTCTTGTCTTCATGGCTCTATCCTCCAACGAGCTTTAGCTGGATGGTGCGCATGAGTATTTCTTCAACCATGGATCGGGCACCTGACTCTTTTGAAAATCAAGCTTCCACAACTTTCTTGTTCTTCCTTGTCCTGCCCCTCCTCCAAGGTGTTTTCTGTTGATGATATTTTCTATTGAAATCCCTTCACTTAAGGTTTTGCGTGGTTTGATTTGGTTTTCTCTACAGGTAAAGGAATAACTCCTTTCACGTCTGTGGGAATGCCTGTTGTAGGTGAGAACGAATCCCAATCATTTTGGGGCTTGGAACTTGTAATTATACTGGTCCGCACGCCTTTCCTTACGCCCTAAGAGGTCACCATGGCATGACCAGTGTGTATTCTGTGGGTAGTATATCCAGCAGACACATAGGGGGGAAGTTTTGAACAAACTAGACTGGCAAGGGAAATTGCAAACAGAGTTTGGGCTTGGTTCTATGACTAGAAAGAGTGTCGAGCATCTGAGATTTATAATGAGTCTGAAAGGAGAAGGAATCATGCCGGAGGACAGTGAATTCATGGTGAAGAGATGTTTCGATTCAAGTTGCATGTTTTCCATGGAAAATCCATGTGTGTAGGATACAGGCGATAAGGTTTGTTGGGAATGCATGATATGAACGCCACGATTTTTCATTCCTTCGGCCTTCATGATGAAATGATAATAGATTTTGTATTTGTCATTGCAAATTCCATTAACTACTTGACTTGACCTGGAGAACATAGAGATTGGTTTCTTAACAAGACTCGACTCTTTGGAAAAGACATACCCGTACAACTAGAATCTTTTCATCAAGTTACAGGACATTTCCATTAAATTTCGGTCAAAAAACTCAAATTACATACAATAGTTGTCATCTGCTAAATTTGTCAACCAACCTGGATTACATCGAAAATATGAAATATATAAATGAAAACTGAGTAGCATGCATTGGAGAATCTTTGCCTGGCGCTTTCCAAAAGTAGATAAGAATCATGTTTGTTTACTCCTAATCATTTGCAAATTTTCCATGAGGATATGATCATTGGTCAGGTCTCGATATGAATAAAGGATGTGTTGGTGTATCCCTTTGATCAAGTGTCTGAGCGAATAGGTATCTGTCAAGAACTTGCTATCCACTACAATGGCTTTGATTTTTGTCACGCGGTCATTTGCTGGAGAAATGTGTGCAAAAATTGGATGTTTGATTGTCATGGTCATTATCAAAATGGTAGAGTTATTTGGGGGAACGTTTCCTTCTAAACTAATAAGATTTGTCTTATGTTTTTCGAATGCAGAGACAAATACCTGCTAAACTTGTTTTTTCTGCGTGCTGGGGAGAGTGATGTGGGATTCCTTATCGGTCACTTCGTATTCTCTGGAATGATTTGTATTCCTTTATTCCTCCATTCTTTGTTCTTCTCATAGTTGTACAATGGTGTCTTGCACCTCTTTGAGTTGTATTTTTAGCCATGCCACATTCCCTTCAGGACCCTGCATTGCTTCTGCCTCAACTCCCTATTTTCCTAGTAGAGTTCAGCAATAGCTAGCTTTTCCTACTTCAATTGCTGATATGGCTGTTGGTCATTTGATCCTATGACAACCATTTTCATTTTTATGCTATTTTCTTCGCGACTTGATCCTCTATCATTCTCTAGCTAGATGGTATGCATGAGTAGTCTTCAACCACCGATCTGGCACGCGACTCGTTTGAAAATCGAGCTTCCACAACTTCCTTTTTCTTCCTTGGCCTACCCCTCCTCCTAAGAGTTTGTTCTTGAGGAGACATGGCTTATACTTTCTTCCCTTCCTGTTCAAATCCCCCTGCTTCAGATTCTACACAATTTGATTTGGTATTCTCTAGGAGTAAAGCAATAACACCTTTCACGTCTATGGGAATTCCTCCTTCATGTGAGAATGACTCCCAGTCATTTTTGGGCTTGGAACTTGCAATTATTCCACTCCATGCACCTTTACGTATGCCCTTAGCGGTCTCCATGGTGTGACCAATTTGTATTCTATGCACAGTATATCCAGCAGATGCATAGGGGGGGAAGTTTTGAACAAACTAGACTAGCAAGGGAAATTGAAAAAAGAGTAAGGGTCTGGTTCTATGACTAGAAAGAGTGTTGAGGATCCAAGATTTATAATGAGTTAGAAAGGAGAAAGAATCATGCTAGAGGATAGTGAATTCATGGCGACGATATGTTTTGAGTTGAGTTGCAGTTTTTCTATGAAAATATCCCGCATGTAGGATACATGAGATAAGGTTTGTTGGGCATGAATGATACGAACACCATGATTTTTCATTCCTTTGGCCTTCATGATGAACTGATAGTAGTTGATGTACTTTTCAATGCAAGTTCCATTAACTACTTGACTCGACCTAGGGCACGTAGAGATTGGTTTCTTAACAGGACTGGACTCTTTGGAAAATACATACCTGTACCACTTATGCAATTTGGACTCTAACATCCCTTCTCGTTTCCAAGGGCCAACCGTCCACTTTCTGACTTTATCCTCACGATGCTACATACCTTACTTCACATGTTTGGATGCATGGGCCACAACGTGACTTAAAACCGACTCTATCTGGAAAGAAACATGGTAGTGCTAATAACTAGATCCAATGGGGATTTCATCCTCCCTACGAGGTACCAAAGAACAGTAGACCAAGTGCCTGAACATTGGGCTTTATTCAACCTTCAAACACTGAGAGAAGTAAATTATGGAAAAAAAATAAACTAAACCTATCGATGTGTCTTCTAAAACTTCGACATAAGCTTAGGGCCTTCATTTCAGGCTTCAATTTTCTGTTAACGTACTGACTTGACGCAAAAAACAAAATGACTATTTACAATGATGATGACTTAAATGAATTTTATTTCATCAGGTAATGTTTGAGGAACCTGTAATTTACAGGCCCCCACCCAAAACATTCTCCATCTAATCATTTGGCTTGGCCTCCTGTTCTTGCAATAGCTTCCTAACGAGCAATCCCATTGAAGTAGGGAAAATTGCATCTGCGCCATAAAAGATCTGGAAAGGCGACGTTGATATAGAATTCTTGGTGGTAACCCGATATTCCCACAACATGTAGATAATCTTTTTATGCCAGGCTCTCTTGTTGTCTTGTAGGAGTCTTTTGATGATCTTGGTCATGCTCGTATTTGAGGATTTTGCTAACCCGTTTCCTTGTGGATAATACGCCCTAGAATGCCACAAGGTTATCTTATAATCTTGAGTTTTTTTTTCCATCCTCTTAGACTTGAATGTGGTTTCATTATCTATTATGATCTTAACAGGACACCCGAACCTTGACAAGATGTTTGTCTCAGGGAATTGGATGATGACCACATCGGTAGTTTGTTTTGTGTCGATCACCTCTTTTCGTTTTGTGAAATAGTTGATTGCCATGAGTATCCATTTGTGTTGCATGGAGGATGGAGCATTTATCTCTCCTATGAAATCTAGACCCCACTGCGTGAAAGGTTCTTCGACTGATATCGACTTTAGTTGCAGGGGCTGCATCTTTCTTCTTCCATTGAAAATATGACATTCGTGGCAGTTGGAGACCTCTTTATACATTTCAGTGAAAATTGTAGGCTAGTAATAATTTGTTCTCAGGATTTTGTATGTGGTGCTCTTCCAATAGTGGTTTCCTCTGTAGTCACCTTTGTGAAATTCTTGTATATCCCGCTTCGCATCATCTTCCAACAAACAGTTCAACAATATTCCCCTGGGGTCTTTCCAATAAAGTGAATTGTCTAGGATGAAAAACTTAGATGCTTTAATCTTGAGAAACCTAGATTTGGTCTTAATCATGCCTGGACAATCCCAAAGACTCTCCAACACATAGATGATGTCATCATACCATGGCGAATCAATGAACTACTGAGGAACCTGTGCAATGTTTTCTTCTTGAGGGAATTCTGACATATCAATGATGAAATTCATTCCTATAGTGTTGTAGTCTGAATACGCCATTAAATTTGAAAGACCCTGACCCTTGATCATCTTTGTGGGCTTCATATCAATATCATTTTCCACCATGGCCACTATCCACTTGCATCTCCTTCCTTCCAGATCAGGTTGAGTCGAGATATCCTTTACTGAACTGTTGGGCACACAAGCGATGACATGGGAGTGCAATATGTATGTCCTGAAATCTTTCAAGGATTTCACTAAGGCATATGCCTATTTTTCCATAATGTCGTACCTTAGTGGAGAGTCATGCAACATTCGACTAAAATAAGCTATGGGTTTTCGAAGTCCTGCTCGTCTTTCTATAGCAACACACCGACAATAGTGTGTTATGAGGAAAATGAAAATAGGAGGAAATATTTCGTAAAATTTGGGCCGGATAACATGTGAGATTTAGTCAGTGCCACTTTGATATCTTCAAAATAATTCTTGGCCTATGGGTTCCACTTGATCTCAATTCCCTCCCCGAGCATGCAATTTATGTGCTTTATGATTTCTGCTAGGTTTGGGATGAATCTCCTCAAGAAGTTTACCTTTCCCAGGAAATATTGCACTTCCTTTTTACTGCACGGGGTGTCGATAATCAGGATTCATTCAACCATGTTGGCGCTTATCTTAATGCCTTCCCTGGAAATGAAGTGCCCTAACAATTTTCCTTCTTCCACCGCAAAATGTGATTTCTTTGGATTTAGTGATATGTCCAACTTTCTGCACTTCTAGAAAACCTTCTTTAGTTGCTCGAGATGTTGTTTGTCAGAGGCAGAGTACACTATGATGTCGTCCAAATAAATCATGATTAACTTGTTCTTTTCATAAGAAAACGCGATGTCCATTGCCCTTTGAAAATTGGCTCCAGCGTTCATCAAGTCGAATGACATCTTGGTGTACATGAACATTCCCCATGGACATTTAGTTCATCATAGCTCCATGTGAAGACGACCGAGAAATATTTCATGAGATTTACGTAGTCCTTCTTGACCACTGGACTGAGTGTATTTTATAATTTTGCCATCTTCAAGTTCGCCTCAGTCCATATGTTGCAAGATTGCACATCTTCTTCGCTTGCAATGATCTTGGGGTTCTTAGCCACATCATTTTCGTCAAAGAACTATTCCAGCGGCACCAACCCCTTTGAAATAATATTATTTTTCATTTGTATTATGTCCCTTACTGTGATCTAGTTGTTTAAAGGGTTGTCGTTACTACGTGCATCCTCTTTCTCATTTTCCTCACCACAACATTCCTTGTCAATGTTTGTATTAGCGAACTCTTCACTCATAAGGAGGAATCTTTCCACATGTTTGTTGTCATGAAACACTTGCCAATGTTTGATATTATCAGGCACTACCGGCTTGTGCTTGACCTCAATTTCATATCTTTTGTTTGATAATATGGAGATCTTAAAAAATGAGGTCGAGGTGGCCAACACATCAATGATTTGATTTTTCTCTCTGGGGATAGCAGATAGGTCATACTTTGAAAATCCTTTGAGGAGGTCCAAAGCCAAATTTTTGTGCACTCTTAGCCTGGGGATTTTGGTCTGATATACACACTTTAACTAATTTATGATCAGCTCAAAATCTCCATGCACTGCTATCTTCTGCGCACTCAATTATTTCAAAACTTGCAAGTTGGATATTAGTTCTTCATACTCAACCATGATGTTGGTGAATTCAAATGCAAGCTTTTATGAGAACAACTTTGTGTTTTCTTTAGGGAGGCTTACTCGTACATTGGCCCTAGCTCCTTATCTACTAACTACACTTTCAAAACTCACGTTCCACACCCTATTTTCCATGTGGTCTTTCAGGTCGACGCACTTTAGTGTTTCCTGCGCGGTTTTCTCGTTAGCTCTTATGATGGTTGTTGGTTCACCCTCTTTGAAACTCAGGTCATTGTAGAATATAGAAGAACCCACCTCAGTGTAGATGGCATATAAAAGATGATTTTTTGGCTGTGTCTTGTTGCTCACCATGTCTTTCATTAAAAATTCTCTGTACAACCTTTTGACATGGCCAAAAACAATGATGGTGGCGTATGACACATCCATTTGCAAAGTGCCCTTCAATTTCGCAGCCCAAGATCTTGATAGCAGCATGCCAAATTTTGAGGGTATGTCCACAATGACTACATCCATGACCATGTTCTTAGTAGGGATTTGATCCAACGACACAACTAGGTCTTTTATAAGGCTCAAACACTTGAATTTCCTTGAATCAAAAGAGAAAAGGTCTTTGTATGGTCTGGTTATATCCAAACACAGTTCATCCATGATCACCTTTGGCATGAGGTTGTGCGACGTGCCAGAATCCAACATGGCGTTATGCAGGGTCATGTCATCAACTTTTATATTGGCATAGAATGAAGGGACATCTTTGGTATCATTTGTCTCTTCAACGCGTGGACAAAAATGGATAGTGGGGTGAACATCTTGAATATTCACAGTATATGGAGTCCCCCCCAATTTTAGCATTTTAAATATTTGTTCCCGATACTCTCCCTTTATAATAAGTTCATTCAACGGGACAAAGATTTTATTTTGGCCATCTCATGTTCAAAATTGAAAGGGGGACAAGTTTTCTCTACCTCTTTTCCATTCGCCTCTCAGCCTATCTCCAGGGATTTCTTAGGGACCTCATCCTTTGACTTAGCCTTCTCTATCGGGTCCTTGGTTGTGTTATCTACCCTTGGTCGGCTTGTGGAAGGGATGTCCACTGGAGGCTTCCTTATGGGGTTCATTTGTTGCAACTCGGTAGGTACGTCTTTGCTCCAGAGGTTGTACCTCTTATGGAACTGCATGTTGGGGTTTTGATAGTCTTTCTTGAACTCTTCTGTCTCCCAAGACAACACATCATTTGTTTTGAGTATCATATCATCATCAGTCTCCAATAGAAATTCTTCTTTTTTTTTTCATATACCGATCATGCTCTCTCTTTGTCAAGAACACGAGTGGGTTTTTTTCATCCCAACAATGCATCTGGTTGTCAAACTTCTGGTTGAAATCCTGATCCGTGTAATTGTTTTGGAAATGAGGTCTTGTCTGCTGGTCACCTTGATCCCTTTTCTCTTTTTGTTCCCTTTGTCTTATCTGAGGGATTTGACCTCTTCTGATGTTTTGATTGCTAGGTTGTGGGTCATTTCATTCTCGGGCAACAGGTCTCTTTCCCATGGACAATCTCTCATCAAATTCCCCATGGTATTCATCATCATGTCGAACTTATTATCTGAGGATCGCGACGTCAATGGCTATGCATCTCCCTGGGGTCTCTTATCGCCTCAGTTGAACCTCAGTTTTATTTTTCCCAATGCCATCATGTTTACTACGACTTCGACAACGTTACTCATTATATCATCTAGACTCATTGATCTTCTTTCTCCAACAATAGGGAGAAATCACTTTTGAAGGAATCATTGTACCGCAACTGCGCAACACTGGGGGGTAGCTTGGCTTACGTAAGGATTAAGTTGTACACCTTCAAAAAATGTGATGAGAATTCCTACACTGTCTCTTCCAGTGCTTTCTTCATATTATTGTATTGTGTTAGCAGCTGCAAATTGTTTTACTTGTCCCCCAATTTATTTAGGAATGATGTCTCGAATGCGGCGAAGTCCTGAATGCTCATAGGTGGGAGGTATTTGAACCATTTTATGACATCTACCAAAAGGATCTATGAAAACAACCTCATTTTTTCATCTGCATAGTCCACCTCTTCCAGGTTGATGAAATCATTAAACCAGTCTAGGTGCCTCTGAGAGGAAACATTTCCTTCAACATCGTAGAGCCTGATTATCTGGCTATAATTCTGAGGCAAGTCATGTAATTGGGCTAGCATGACGAGGGGAGTGAATCTAGCGGCCATAGCCCTAAGAGGATTTATATTATGAGGGATATTATTTGATACTAGGAATTGGAATTTCTTCGGGTCGAAATTTCTTGGAATTGGAATTTATTTGATACTAGGAACAGAGTTTGCTGGAAGAATGCGTCAAACTCAAGGTCATCAATGCTCTGCACGTCGTATTTGGGCAAAGACAAGCTTCTATCTAGGTAGTATAACGGGTCTGATGCTTTCACTCTATTCCTACACAAAATCTTCTTGGGGTCGTACACATGCTCTATGGGGTTTGGGTTAGGGTTCACTCTGGTGTAAATCATCTTTGGAGCCAGGGTTCCTGAACTATGCTACTTGGAGCTACTGGTATTTTTGGACTGGACTCTCTAGGGTAAGGGTTTCAGCCCGTACAGAGTTTTGTCCCTCTGTTACCCTCAAGGGTCAAACTGCAATGCTAGTCATTCTCACAGGGAAAATCTATTCAATTTCATCCCCGACAACGATGCTATAATGTTAGCACTCTGTAAATATGTTTGGCTGATAGACATATGATGAAGGTAATGTTTTCAAACAACTTTGAGACATGAAACTAACCTTTCATATCTGGAGAGGGCTCTGTCAAAAGGCACGGTCTCCACGCAAGATATGGCTTTGAAAGGAGTGGCTTTATTTAACACCTTTGATATAATGGGTTCTAGTTATATTGGCGTAACAAGGTAAGACTTGGGCTATGGATTTGATCTGAGAAAATGATGGAGACAAATGAATCAATGACTGGAATTGAGAGGATAAGGCTAGGTGAGTAACATTCTTTAGTGTAAAACCGTAATGTGAGGCAGCATAAAAGCATAGAAAGTAACTTGGAGCACCGCTGCGGGTGAATTCAAGGTTAACTTCTAGAAGAAAATATTTTGTCTAAGTGATGCGAACAAGGGGTGCTGCAAAGAGAATCCACAGGTTTGAAAATTCGTTCTGAAATAGATAGAAAAAGATATGAATAAATATGACAACAATCACATACACAAAGAAAGAGGCACAATACATCCAACTGTTACAACTAGAATATTTTCATCAAGTTACAGGACCTTTGCATTAAATTTCGGTCAAAAAACTCAAATTACATATAATAATTGTCATCTACCAAATTTTCCAACCAACCAGGATTACATCAAAAAGAAGAAATATATAAACGAGAGTGCCCCTTGGGCTACCTTGTTTTCTAACTTCTAACCCTAAAACTAGGAAAACTGAGTAGCATCTGTTGGAGACTCTTCACATGGTGATTTCCAAAAATAGATAAGAAACATGTCTGTTTACCCATGACCATTCGTAATTTTTTCAAGAGGATCTTATCATTGGTCAGGTCTCGATATGAAGAAAATATGTCTCGGTGTATCCCTTTGATCAGGTGTCCCAGCGAACAGGTGTATGTCAGGAACTTGTTATCCACTACAACGACTTTGATTTATGTCACACGGTCATTTGCTGGAGAAATGTGTGTATCAAGTGGATGTTTGATTGTCACAGTTGTTATCAAAATGGTAGAGTGCTTTGGGGGAATGTGTCCTTCAAAACTGCCAAGATTTGTCTTATGGTTTTTGGATGCAGAGACAAACACCTTCTAAAATTGTTTTTTCTGCACGCTGGTGAGAGCAAGGAGGATTCCTTCTCGACCACTTTGCATTATTTGGAATGCTTCCTATTCCTTTATTCCACCAGTATTTGTTCTTCTCGCAACTGTACAATGGTCTCTTGCACCTCTATGAGCTGTCTTTTTGGCCATTCTGCATTCCCTTCGCAACCTGCGCCGTTGATTCTTCTATGGTATTTGTCGCTATTTTCCACCTCAACTCCCTCTTTTCCTGATAGAGTTCAACGATAGCCATATTTTCCTGCTTCAATTGCTGAGATGGATTTTAATCATTTTCTCCTGTGACATTCATTTTTCTTTTTCTTCTCTTGTCTTCGTGTCTCGATCCTCGAACGATCTCTAGTTGGATGGTGCGCATGAGTATTTCTTCAACCATGGATCGGGCACCTGACTCTTTTGAAAATCAAGCTTCCACAACTTTCTTGTTCTTCCTTGTCCTGCCCCTCCTCCAAGGTGTTTTCTGTTGAGGATATTTTCTGTGAAAATCCCTTCACTTAAGGTTTTGCATGGTTTGATTTGGTCTTCTCTATGGGTAAAGGAATAACTCCTTTCACGTCTGTGGGAATGCCTGTTGCAGGTGAGAATGAATCCCAATCATTTTGGGGCTTGGAACATGCAATTATGCTAGTCTGCACGCCTTTCCTTATGCCTTGAGAGGTCACCATGGAGTGACCAGTGTGTATTCTATGGGCAGAGTATCCAACAAACACATAGGGGGGGAGTTTTGAACAAACTAAACTGGCAAGGGAAATTGCAAACAGAGTTTGGGCTTGGTTCTATGACTAGAAAGAGTGTCGAGCATCCGAGATTTATAATGAGTCTAAAAGGAGAAGGAATCATGTCGGAGGACAGTGAATTCATGGTGAAGAGATGTTTCGATTCAATTTGCAGGTTTTCCATGGAAAATCCATGTGTGTAGGATATAGGTGATAAGGTTTGTTGGGAATGCATGATACGAACGCCACGATTTTTCATTCCTTCGGCCTTCATGATGAAATGATAATAGATTTTGTATTTGTCATTGAAAATTCCATTAACTACTTGACTCAACCTGGAGAACATAGAGACTGGTTTCTTAACAGGACTCGACTCTTTGGAAAATACATACGCGTACCACTTACGCAATTTTGACTCTAACATCCCTTCCCAATTCCAAGGGCCAATCGACCACTTGTTGACTTTGGTCTCATGGTGCTACGTACCTGAATTCACATGTTTGGACACATGGGCCACAACGTGACTTAAATCTGACTCTATCTGGAAAGAAAAATGGTAGCGCTAACAGGTTCTACAAACCTTTCTCCTTCTCATGGATCTAATGGCATAATGAATCTATACTCTCCTAACTCAAAATTCATCTTCCTCTTCCTTATATTTATTATGGCCTGATTATCAAATGGCCAATCCAATCCAAGAAATGATGGATAAGGTGTTGTACCATCCATAATTTCTATCACTTCAAAATTGGCTTTTTTTCACACTCCATACAGATCTACTATCACACCCTTTAACCTTCCAATTGGCAGAACCCTATGTTGATTTGCTAGTTTCTATTGAATGGGTGAATATCCTAATGTGGGCTCTCCCATACATTGCCATGTGCTCTTGGGTAATAAATTCACTTCAGAGCCTGAATCCAACATAATATCTCCCATGTTGAAATCTCTAATGTTGGCGTTCAATCTGAATTCTTTGCTTGTTCTCCTCCTCGTATGGAAATGATTAACTGTTTTTTGTTCGATTTTTCCCTCTACTTTTGTGCTAAATATTTCTAACACTTTAATAGATGATGGATCATTTAGTAGTTTAAAACATGATTGCAAAAAATCCTTTATGGTACTTGATTTTCCTATGGGATGTGCTTCATTAGTGTGATCCAACGATGAAGGTGTTAGCAACAATTATGGTATCGGGGAACAAAGTTATGCAGGCCTGTAGGATTGCGCGATAAGCACCCAAGCGCAGCACACAGAAGAAATCTGCTTGGAGCCCGAGTCAAGCAAGCGAGCCTGATCATGGACATGAGAAGCAACAAAATCTCCACAGGAGGGCCTCATCGGGAATCGGGATATCGAAAATCCCAGGAGCGAGAGTTTTATGCATTTCAGAATCGCGATTCACGATTTCCCGATCGGCGGGAACAACTGTCAGTCGTGGAGGATAGGTGGCAGGATTTCACGATGGGGAGTGGACCATTGACAGGTCAACGGCCAAGAGCCATTGCGGATCGGGAAATCGTGAGTCCGGAGGATGCGTGTTCGTTGACATCGCAAACCGTGAAATCCCGATGGAGAATATGGTCGAAGGCATATGGTAGCGGTCACTTGGACCTGGGCTTAGTCAGAGAGCTAGCTCAGAAGGAGCCGTCAGGGATCGAAGATTCATGAGTCTGGAGGACTTGTATGTCGAGACATCAAAAATGCCGAAACCCCGACAAAGGTTTGGCTCAGGTCATATAAGAGGAGTTCGTATGGGTCATAGTATAGCCGGGAGGGCTAACCCATACACGCGCTCATCGGAGAATCGGTGATCGAGAGTTCAAAGTGTCAAGAACTCTTGACAATGGGGAATGCAAAACCATGAAACTTGATACAAAGTCAAGAAAAGCCACGGATTTGGCGCCTGGTCGTCGAGAAGAAGGCCTGGGGGAGGGGCGTTTTCCACATTGGCCAGCCAAGTTCCCCTTGCAGAAATCCAGCAAAGCAACAGACAACCAAAGGTAGGCTACCACGTCTCCCAAATGGATATTTGACTAGAGCCTCTCAGGTCCCGATGAATCAGTTAATGCAAATGAAGAAGGTGGGTGATACATCATCTCCTTCCTTAAATAGAAGGTTAGAAAGGAACATGTACAGAGACAGGTTGTCAGTTCCTCCTGACAAAGATCACGTCTGACAGACGAATGCACGGGCATTTTGCCCAACATCTGCATGCGTATCCTAACAGAGAAGTTCCTCAATGTCAAGCATTGAATTCATGATATGATCGCGCCTTTAGCGCATGAGTTAGTTCCAAGTATATGTAGGCATTTTTTCCATTTTGTAAAGGATCGATGGTTGAGCTGAGCTCCCGGTTGTAAAGTTTTAATGAAGCATTGTCGCTCTGGTTATGTATGAACTTTTGAGACTTCTTTCCTTATGATTGCCAGTTTCTTCGATGTCTTTGTTTACACTGTGTTAGAACAGCTCAGAATTGGAGGATCCAGTCAAGTTGTAGCTATTATAGGATGATGTTGTAATGGATCACTGTAATAGTTGCACTGTCTCTAATCAGTTCTTGTGATTTCCCCAGTGCTGAGTGACTTGGAATTGGAGGATCCAGTCAAGTCCCCTTTCAGTTCCTTGAGACCCTAAACCAAGCGAATCTTGCATTCAGAGTCTTTCTTCTGCAAACTGCCAAAATCCTGCTTCTTGAAGTTGTTTGCTCACCTTTCTTACTAAGTCTTCCACTTGATCATCTTTTAATCAACCCACTGGCTGAAGTTAGGATTCCATACCTCCTTTGTTCTTTACATACCAGACCCAGTCCCTGAGTTAGAATGATATCTCCTCGAGTCTTTATCTCCATTTGATCAACCCTTTATAAACAAATCGTGACATTAAACTGATGGGTGTCGGGATCTGCTCCTGCAAGCTATCTAGGAGTGACTTCCGACGCTAACATTTCTGTCGCCGTTGCCAGGGATGAAATTGAAGATTTTCCCCGGGATTGAACGACATTGAGCCTCTGAATCCGAAGGTGCATCAAATTATCAGAGCCTTTCAAGATTGCTAATTTGCACCTGGCGACTCCATTGTGATGACTTCGTTGGGGATAACCTGCTCTGTTAATTGTGGCTTTCAGAGGCAGACATATGCGGTCTCATCCACAACTGCCTCTAGCTACGCCCAAAACAGATCCAGAGGTAGTGCTCATAAAGGTAAAGGCCTCTGAAGAAGAAGCGTCCATCACTGAACCAGGTAATCCACCATATCCTTCTGTTGGAGCTCCTTTTCCTCCTCCCCAGTTATTTGACAGGCCTGTCTCTGCAGTTTCCCGTTCCCTAAATTTTGGGAGTGTTTTTGTTGATTTTTCCTCTCCTGGTCTGGGACCAGAGGGACAAGAATTTGTCACTCCCTTCTCCCCTGAAACTATACCCTGGCGTAGACCCAGGACCGCAGAAGATTTCCCTATGCCTAGCTTAACCACTCCTGTGCAAAAAGGATCACCCGCTGACTTGAGCTTGATAGCCTTTTCCTTAAATCCCAATTTGTTTCCCACTCCAATTAGAGGCTCATTTTCAGCAATCCCTTCGTGAGCTCCTTCTCCTCCAATCTCTCCTCCACCTAATATTCCTATGGTTGGTGATAATCCCCCTCCGAATAGGATGGACGCCATAGTCGCTGCCAGATATGCTCCCTTAATCCTACCTCATCCTGTGAATCCTCTTCCTGCTGGGGATTACTTGAAATACATACCCAAGTTCACTGGGGAAGGAGACATAACTGCTGAAGAGCACCTGGATGCTTTCTATAGTTATGTAGACAACCTCAATATTGAAAATGAAGATGTCTGGATGAGAGTCTTCATCCAGAGCCTGGACGAGGAGGTGAGGAAATGGTTTAGAGGATTGACCCTCGGATCTATTGCTGGAATTGAAGCCCTGGATAGTGTTTTCCTGAGGCAATGGGGAGATAGGAAGGATTTCATGTATTACATGATAGAGTTTGGGTCTCTGAAGAAAATGGAAGAAGAGTTTGTCTTTGACTTCTCCAAAAGATTCAATAAAATGTATAATAATATTCCTGCAGAGATAAATCCCTCAGAAGCCTCTGCCCAAATTTCCTATGCGGGTGCATTTGACCCTAATTTCTACCTTTTGTTGAGAGAAAGAAGAGCCACCTCCTTAGCCCAAATGCAAGATGCGGCCATAGAAGTGGAATCCAATGTATTAGCAGCTGACATACTGAGGAACAAGGCCGACGCGGACAGAAGAAAAGGAAGGTCAAAAGCCTCAACTTCTGGCCCATTGGTGTCCCACCCTCAAGTGGATGAGATGACTAAGATGGTGAAGTCTCTGTCCGCAGATATGGAGAGAATGAGGGTGGAAGGGAGGCAATATTATAAAGTCCCTCAGATTGCCGAAAATAAAGGAGTATTTAGGAGGCCAAATAATTTTACTCCCCCGAATATGCAAAGGGAGAAGGGAAGAGACAGAGAAGACCAGAAAATTCAGGCCCCTTTCCAAAACCACTTTGTGACCGAGGGGGGAGAAGAGGAGACAGATGATCTCGATCCTAAAATTCATTGCTTCAGAGACACTCCTCCTTTTCCTCATCTCACTCAATCTGCATACAAGGAATCTCTCATGGACAGTCAGCTAAATGAATTGAGTAAGGGAGACAAGGCTAGTAGCAGCCGAGGCAGGTATAACCCAAGGTCCGATAAAAAGATAGCAGTGCCTGATGTTCCTGAGCATTCCACTAGAGAAGAGAATCCTTCTAGTAAAGTAGCAGATGGTCATGTAGGTAAGAAGGCCCAACCCCTCTCTCTTGTTGTCCATAATCATGTTCCTGAAATAAAAGAAATTCCAAAACCTACATCTTCTTTCAATTTTGAGCATGAGATTCAAAAGATCAGAATCCCTGTGCCCCTCACTGAGCTAATTAAACATGGAGAATTCAAGAAACACTTTTCTGAGATTTTACAGTCCGAAGCCTCAAGCCTTCCTACAGATTCCATAAACCTCCAATATGAAAAGCCAGCTGTCGTCCTAGGTCCCATGGTAGAAGACAGAGATTACTCATCCCCTCCCTTCTACACCTCCTTGAACATACATGACAAGGTACTACACAACTGTTTGATGGACTCGGGGGCTTCTCACAACCTCATTCCCAAAACTGTCATGGAAGAGTTAGGACTAGAAGTCACCCGAGCCTATCATGACCTCTATTCCTTGGAGTTATTAAAGACCTGGTTGTTCCTCTGTTCCAACTGCCCATGAAGAGTGTGGTCATGGATATTGTAGTAGTTGATGTCCCCCCCAAGTTTGGTATGCTATTATCAAGATCTTGGATAAAAAGACTGGGGGAACCTTGCAAATGGACCTCACATATGCTACTATCCCAGTGTTTGGAGGAGAGCATAGAAGACTATACAGGGAAGCTCAATTGGCCTATATAATCAGTGATGAAGCCAACCCTACCAACCATCCCATATTTTCCTTGGACACTGACTTAGGCTCCAGTTTACTACAACTCACCCATGCCCTCGAGCCTCCTCTCAAAATCAGAAAGTAGCCCACCAGTTCCCGCAAACTTCCTCCCTCCATCAACCCCATATGGAAACTGTTCTTTGATGGAGTCTCTTGTAGGGAAGGCGCTGGAGTTGGGGTGGTATTTGTGTCACCTGCTCAAGAAACCATATCTGTGTCATACAAATTAGAATTTGAAGCTACCAACAATGTGGTAGAGTATGAGGCTCTTGTTCTGGGATTAAGAGTTGCGAGGGAAATGGGAATTCAGGAAGTAGCAGTGTTCGGTGATGCAGAGTTGGTGGTCCAACAGATCAGAAACACTTATCAAGCCAAGCATCCTCGACTCAGAAGCTACAGAAATGAGGTATGGGACCTAGTTAATAGTTTCTTCTCAACATTTAACATTTCGTTCATCCCAAGAGAGGAGAACACAATGGCAGATTCCTTGGCTACATCGGATAGCAACTTCAAAGTACCTTTGCCACCCAAATTCAGATATGATGTAGAGGTAAAATACAGGCCCTCCATTTCTGACAACGTCGAACATTGAAAGGTATTCGAGGATGATCTCGAGGTCAGTAAGTTCTTGGATACTGTCGAGGAATTTTCAGAAATGCACATAGACCAAGATGTTGTCTTAGAGGAAGAGCTTGATGGGGGTAATTTTTTGAATAAGATTGCAGGGCCTGACATTGTACATCTGCCCAGCAACCATATTCCCAGAGGATTGGTTCCTTTGGAAAGGATTTTTGATAGAAACAATGTGTCGGTAAAAGGAGAAGTCTTGGAGGAGGACACTGGTACTATTCAGTGCAACATTGGAACCAAGAGTAAGCCCAAGTATGTCAAATTGTCAAGAAGTCTGACAGAGGAGCAGAGGTCTGAATACAATGGACTTTTGAGGGAATTTGCTGATGTGTTTTACTGGACCTATGAAGAGCTCAAAACCTATGACACCTCAGTCACCGAGCATAAAATTCCATTAAAGGAGGAGGCAAATCCATTCAGGTAGAAGTTGAGACAGATCAATCCCATGCTGCTGCCTATCATGGAGAGGGAAGTGAAGAAGTTGCTTCAAGCTCAGATCATCGTTCCACTGAGATATTCAGAATGGTTAGCCAACTTGGTGCCAGTAAGGAAAAAGAATGGAGAGATCCAACTCTGTGTAGACTTCAGAAACCTGAACAAAAGCTCACGAAAAGATAACTACCCCTTGCCAAAGATGGAACATATACTGTAGAGGGTGACAGGAGCTTCCAGGATGTCCATGATTGATGGTTTCTCTGGCTACAATCAGGTCTCTGTTCTGCTTGAAGATAGGGAAAAGACAACATTCACCACTCCATGGGGCACATTCATGTATGCCAAGATGCCATTTGGACTAATGAACGCAGGGGAAACTTTCCAGCGTGCCATGGACATAGCTTTCATTGGGGAAAAGGATAAATTTGTGGTCATTTATCTTGATGACATCACAGTATTTTAGAAATCTGATAAAGAACACCGTCGCCATCTCAGGAAAGTTTTCTTGAAATGCAGAAAGTTTGGCATTTCATTAAACCCCAAGAAATCTCTATTTGCCATGAAGGAGGGAAAGTTACTAGGCCACATAGTATCAGCAGAAGGAGTCAGGATTGACCCCAGTAGAGTTGAGGCGATACAAGCCTTATCCATCCTAAGGTCCAAGAAGGAGGTTCAATCTTTCCTCGGTAAAATTAATTTTCTGAGGAGGTTTGTACCTAACTTTGTTGAGGAGGTAAAGCTTATAATAGCCATGTTAAAGAAAGAGAATGAAGTAAGGTGGACCCCTCAATCATGGCATTCTTTTGAACAAATCAAGAAGGCCCTGACTAAAGCTCCTATGCTTATCAGTCCCGATTACTCGAAGGATTTCCTTATTTTCTCCTTTGCCTCGCCTGACACAGTGGCTGATGTTCTATTACAAACAAATGACAGTGGGCTAGAGAAGCCTATTGCTTATTTCAGTCGAGCATTGAGGGATGCCGAAGTCAGGTATGAAACTATGGAGAAGCAGGCTTATGCTCTAGTAAAAGCTCTCAAATATTTTAGAACCTACATCCTGCAATCAAAGATCATCGCCTATGTCCCCTCAGCTGCTATTAAAGACATTCTTATTCAGCCTGACATAGATGGGAGAAGGAGTAAATGGATATCAAAATCATGGAATTTGACCTGGAAATAAGGCCCACCAAATTGATCAAAGGGAAAGGTTTAGCCAAGTTGTTGGCTGAAGCAAACTGCCAAGCGTTGGGGATAAGTTTCATCAACGAATGCTCAAGTATTTAGCAGGATCAAATGCCTGATATAGAACATCAAAGGGAGACTCCATTGGCTCGATGTCCTTGGTATAAGGATGTCATATACTTTCTGCAGGAGTTGCGGCCTCCAGACAGTCTGCAGAAAAGCAAAGCAAGAGCTCTAAAGCTCAAAGCAGTCAGGTACTTCCTGATCGATCAAGTATTATATTGGAAAGACCCCCTGGTAGTGCTTTTAAAATGCATGAGTCCACCATAGGATGAGATGATCATGGATGAATTTCACAGTGGCCTGTGTGGAGGGCACCGTTTCTGGAGAGCCATAGCTCACAAAATCCTCAGGGCTGTGTACCACTGGCCTATCGTATTCACCGATGTCTGCAAAGGAGTCAGAGCCTACATCAAGTGTTAAAAATTTGCAGGAAAGTAGCAGCTCAGGTCTCTGTCGTTAAATCCGGTGGTGGTTTTAGGGCCTTTCCAACAGTGGGGCTTAGATTTCATTGGAGAAATTCACCCTTCCTCCAGCAGGCAGCATAGGTGGATCCTGACTGCTACATATTTATTTACCAAGTGGATTGAAGCTATCCCCACTAGGAGTTCTTCCCACAAGGTAATCATTGGATTCTTGGAGGACCTCATCACAAGGTTCGGCTGCCCAAATAAGATTGTCACTGATAATGCAGCCACTTTCGGGTCTAAACCACTAGCCAAGTTCTGTGAATAGTTCGGGATCAAATTGATTCACTCCAGACCATATTATCCACAGGGAAACGGTCTAGCAGAATCCTCCAACAAAATCCTAATAAGGATCATCAAAAGGTTGTTGGAAGACAACAAAAGGGCTTGGAGTTCAAAGCTGAAATTCACCTTATGGGCTGATCGGGTGACTACAAAGAGATCTATAGGGCTCTCCCCTTTCTAGTTAGTCTACGGAGCCGAAGCTGTCTTCCCTTCTCAGCTGGCCTTTCCCATAGCGAAATTCTTCCAGGATCATCAAGAAGAGCCAAATGACATGATCAGAAGGATTCATCAACTAGTAGAGGTTCAACAGGACAGAGAGTAGACAGTGGACAGAATTCAGGACCATCAGCAAAGGATCAATCAGGTCTTCGATAAGAAGGACAAGAAGGAGCGGTTCCAGATAGGAGACCTGGTGCTGAAATGGGATGCTCCTAAACAAGATAAGGGAAACACAACAAATTTGAAGCCCTGTGGATTGGGCCTTTCAGAATATCCGAGATTTTCTCCAATAACACATACAGGTTGCGAGATTTGGAAGGTGAAGAAGTTTTTAGCAGCCCACTGAATGGAAATTTCCTGAAGAAATGTTTTGTCTGAGCCTCCAATGGCTCCTTTGTTTGTAAATATTGTCTTTTGTTTCTTAGTTCATTTTTGTTTTTATTTTTGCGGCCTAATAATGACTCCATAGCCCAGCAGCGAGGGAGTGGAACTGAAAAATGAGTCCTTAGAGAATCACAGGGATGACTCTATCCCCCATGGAGCCTAATGTTAGCAACAATTGTGGTATCGGGTAACAAAGGTATGCAGGCCTGCAGGATTGTGAGATAAGCACCCAAGCGCAGCACACAGAAGAAATCAGCTTCGAGCCCGAGTCAAGAAAGTGAGCCCGATCATGGACATGAGAAGCGGAGAAAGCTCCATAGGAGGGTCTCATCGGGAATCGAGATATCAGAAATCCCGGGAGCAAGAGTTTTATGCATTTCAGAATCGCGATTCACGATTTCCCAATCGGCGGGAACAACTGTCAATCGTGGAGGACAGGTGGCAAACTTTCACGATGGGGAGTAGACTGTTGACAGGTCAACATCCAAGAGACATCACGGATCGGGAAATCGCGAGTCTGGAGGATCCATGTTCGTTGACATTGCAAACCGCAAAATCCCGATGGAGAATATGGTCGAGGTCATATGGTAGCGGTCACTTGGACCTGGGCTTAGTCGGAGAGCTAGCTCAGAAGGAGCCGTCGGGGATCAGAGATTTGCGAGTCTGGAGGACTTGTATGTCGAGACATCAAAAATGTTGAAACCCCGACAGAGGTTTGGCTCAGGTCATATAAGAGGAGGTCGTATGGGTCATAGTATAGCCGGGAGGGCTAACCCATACACGTGCTCATCAGAGAATCGGTGATTGGGAGTTCAAAGTGTCAAGAACTCTTGACAACGGGGAACGTGAAACCCTGAAACCTGATACAGAGTCGGGAAAATCCATGGCTTTGGCGCCTGGTCATCGAGAAGAAGGCCTGGGGGAGGGTTGTTTTCCACATTGGCCAGCTGAGTTCCCCTTGCAGAAATCTAGCAAAGCAACAGACAGCCAAAGGTAGGCTACCACGTCTCCCAAACGGATATTTGACCAGAGCCTCTCAGGTCCCGATGAATCAGTTAATGCAAATGAAGAAGGTGGGTGATACATCATCTCCTTCCTTAAATAGAAGGTTAGAAAGGAACATATACAGAGACAGGTTGTCAGTTCCTCCTGACAAAGATCACGTCTGACAGACGACTGCATGGGCATTCTGCCCAATGTCTGCATGCGTAGCCTAACAGAGAATTCCTCAATGTCAAGCATTGAATTCATGATATGATCGCGCCTTCAGCGCCTGAGTCAGTTCCAAGTATATGTAGGAATTTTTGCCATTTTGTAAAGGATCGATGGTTGAGCTGAGCTCCCGATTGTAAAGTTTTAATGAAGCATTGTCGCTCTGGTTATGTATGAACTTTTGAGACTTCTTGCCTTATGAATGCCAGTTTCTTCCATGTCTTTGTTTACACTGTGTTAGAACAGCTCAGAATTGAAGAATCCAGTCGAGCTGTAGCTATTATAGGATGATGTTGTAATGGATCATTGTAATAGTTGCACTGTCTCTAATCAGTTCTTGTGATTTCCCCAGTGCTGAGTGACATGGAATTGGAGGATCCAATCAAGTCCCCTTTTAGTTCCTTGAGACCCTGAACCAAGCGAATCTTGCATTCAGAGTCTTTCTTCTACAAACTGCTGAAAGCCTGCTGCTCGAAGTTGTTTGCTCACCTTTCTTACTAAGTCTTTGACCTGATCATCTTTTAATCAACCCACTGGCTGAAGTTAGGATTCCAGACCTCCTTTGTTCTTTACATACTAGACCCAATCCCTAAGTTAGAATAATATCTCCTCGAGTCTTTATCTCCATTTGATCAACCGTTTATAAACAAATCGTGACATTAAACTGATGGGTGTCAGGCTCTGCTCCTGCAAGAAATCCAGGAGTGACTTTCGACGCTAACAGAAGGCATCTCATACGTTGGTACATCCTGAGTATATTGTGTAGTTGATGTAGATGCAATGTATGGCTTCAATAATTCTGTTCTGGCTTGCTTTAATATCTCATTTTTGTTTTGTGCATCAAATTTCTTCTGTGGTTCAACGATATTCTTTACCCATTGGTGTTGTGCTAGATCTTGTATTATTGCGTCATCTCATGTCTTATCTCCTCTCCACGTAACTATTTTGATATTTCTTCCATCATCCCTTTGTTATACATAAATCCATTGAACATTCTGATTGTTTTGATTTCTCTTTTCTTGGATCTTCCCCAATAGTGTTGGACAATCTTTTGTGTCATGGTCGGATGCACAAAAATACATACATGTTGCAAGTGGAAGTGGACATTCCCTTCCATAGTGTTCTGGTTGTTGAAATTTATGGAATACCATCGGTCTTCTACCTCTTCCAAATCCTCCTCTACCTCATCCTCCACCTCTATAGCTAGCTCTATCTCCTTGTGGTGCGCTGTACCATGGAACCTATTTATATTGTGCCAGATTATACTGTGGCTACGCAGTATTGTACTATGACTACACAGTGTTATATTGTTGTGGAATGATGTTACATGGGGATGGTACTTGGTTAAAATTTGGTGAAACTTTCCCTGTCATCATCTCTGTCTACACCCTATAGGTGTCTGATGTTCTTTCCTTCATCAGCTCCATTGTCCTGCAATATTTTTCATCATGGCCTACTGACTTGAAAAAGTTGAAATATGAAATATTAGGCATTGTCTGGTGTTTATGCATCATTGGACAGTGATAGGGATCATGCCCCTATGTCTTACAGATCTCACAACATAGTCCTCTTGTTGATAAAGGGTTTGGAAATCCTATTTCCATGTACTGCGTGGATGTTGGGCATTCATTCTTATGGTGTCCTTATGTCCTACATGTGGTACACCAAACAAATTCTCTTTTGTCCTTACTCCTATTCTGGTTTAATTGAAATGTTAGATTCTTCAGGTCCTCATTGAGTTCCTCTATTGTTGGATCCGTCTTATGATATTGGTTCTCTTCTAGTTACAAGGATTCCTGTAGAGCCTCTTCTTGTGTCTGAAACTATTGTTGTCTCAAAGGGTATTTCAAGTGTGGTTGTAGTGAATTCACAAAAATATACCTATGATGCATATATGTCATGACATACTTCAAATTTCCTTTCAATCATTTGAATCTTTGGTCTATATCCCAAAAAGATTCTCCTGGTTTCTGTTTGATTTCTATCATCTCGTTCATGTATTGATCCTCTGATCTAGGCTTCTGGAATTCATTTATATGAAACTTCTTGATATCCACAATCGTTCTGGTTTTTGCTGGTGGATTGTTTGCAAATAAGATCATGTACCAATCTAATGCGTAGTATCTTATCGTGATGCCTAACTACACAAGTTTAGTGTCCTCATCTGTGATATGTTTTACTTCCCATATATTTTCACATATGAACAAGTTCTTCTCAGGGTCCTCCGACGCCTCTCCATTAAATTTCGGTAACCTCATGGTGGGATCATGTCCTACCATCCTGAATGTTAAAATACTACCTATGTGTGGTTTAGATCCTTGACTAATTCTTCCTGAACTAGATCTCCCAGTTGTTTCTCCCTCTGTAGATGTACTTCTTGCTACATTTCTTCCACTAAAATTTGATTGTCTAAACAATGGCATTTTTTTCTGGTGTATTAGTCGCACATGGGTTTATGGGTTCCACATTGACACTGATATGGATATGAGTTATACCTCTAGTTTTTTTCTCTTGGACCTCTTGTCTTCCTTTCATATGTCACACCCATGATTTCCTCAATCTTCTACACATCCCAGAGATCCTATACCTCTTCTTAATCACTTGCCAAGCCTTCCCTTGCAACTATGGCTCTCTTATTATTATTTATCTTATATTGGTAGCGTACTCCACTACGCTTTCTTCTAGTTGTTTCCATGATATGCTTGATCTATTCTTCCTCCATCATGATTGGATTCAAGGCATCCTTGTTCTTTCCTTTATCCATATCTTCCTCCATTTCTCCATCTCTTGTCATTGCTTCCCCCCTTCCCCCATGCATGAAGAGAAGTTTAGTTGTCTGAGGCCATTGTCATTACACCTTTTTTATATAGTAACATCTTGATGGAAGTATACAGCGATATTATATACCTACCTCGAGGTCCCTTCAGGAAATCTTGCTCTGATGCACTATAATACTTTGCAGTATCTACTGTAAATTCTATGATAAATCCTGCAACAATATTTTCTAACCAGAAATCTACTGCACACATAAATTTATTGTCAACTTGTTGTAGCTGCACGATCTCAAAATTATTCCATTCTAGCTATATGATCCTATTTGTAGGGTGGTTGTCTTTCAACCTCAATATCCACTCCTGCAACACATGTGGGAAATCATAGAAAAATACTTCATGCAAGTTGTTGAATACGTACTTGTCCAAATATTTGGGTGGTGTTAACTTCAGGTTTTTGTTATCTTTCTGCATGAATTCTAGCTCCTTTGTTTTAAACCATCTCTCAATATTTTAAGATCCACTTTTATATTCTCATTCGTTTAATGTTGTGTCACCATATCTTCACGACTCTTCAACAAATCTCATTCACTCAATCCATTTCTGTTCCAACCAGAAATGAAATCATTTTTTGGTTATTACTTTATCTACTTTTATCTTACTTTAATGTCATAATTTAACCTGGGTTCATATTTGAACAAGCTTCCAAAAAAATCCCTCTAAAATTATCGACCCTCCTGGTAAACTAGAAGGCAACGCAGTGCACAATATGCACTGTGTGGTCTCACCCAAGATAGTTCTAATGGCTGGATGCAATGTTCAGGTTCTTGCATCCTGGGACATGAGTGGATATCTACAATTAACCTCTGTAACCTTCAATCATTTACTAGTTCATACATCTAGATTTATTATGCTATCATTCTTACTCATGCATGTAAAATATCGGATCTAACTAATTCCTTCATTCATTTATCTAACATGTAATCATCAACATCAAAGAAGATACATAACATTCAGTCACATAATGCAAGGTCTACCATGGTTCACCCCTCCTAGGATATGTCTAAAAAGATTTGGCTATTCTTCTCTTTTATTAATTTGGTTCCAACACTACAGCGCCTCGCGCCTTACAAATCTCCATAAGAACATGTCGAGATATACAATGAGGTGGAATAGATCACACCAGGATCCTCATCCTATGATCTAACCCTCAATCTCTACCTTAGTCCCTCTCCCCATATCAACAACTTACAAAATTAGATCGGACTTATAGTCACATAAAGAAACAATAACTACTAACAATGTTCCAAGGACTCCTCAAAATCCCACTCAAAACATAACCATCCCCAAACCTAGACCTCCTAGGTACCTACTTATACATTGCATCCTCTTACCAAAACCCTAATCCTATCATGGTTAGGTATTCTTGCATGCGTGTCTCACATGTCTTCCTCTTCTGCATGCACATGTGTTTCACATGTGTTGTTTTTCCTGCATGTGCATCTCCCCTACACATGTTGCTTCTTCTACATGCACATTCACCTCCCACATCGTGTTTTTCTCTCAAATATGGCCTGCACCCAATAGTGAGAAAGAGAATGATGTTGGAGCATACAAAATGAGGAAGAAAGGTATGATTAAGGAAAAGAAGTATTAAAAACATAAAGCAATCATTAAGAATGCATAATGACCATCCTCTTGAACCTCTTTTAATGTGAATGTTAAGATTCAAACACCCTTGACAAGTTCCATAAAAGAATAAATATATGCTTAATAATAAATATTTACAACTTATAAATATAAAAGACAAAAAGAAAAGAAAAAGAAATTAAAAAAACTTTGAAAATTTCTATTAACAAAATAATATCTTACATAAAATATACAGATTTTGATTTCCTTAGCCATGATCTTTGATATTTGGTTTCCTAAAGGGATTTTTTTTTTATGAATTGAGCTCTCATTGCCATTTTATTTTAATTATTAATCTAGGATTAGGTAACCTAGCCTCATTGAAATTTTAAATTTTTATTTAAAAGGATTAATGTTTATAAATGAAAACTAATTATAATCTTCTTATTGACATATATTGAAATGACCATAACAATGAAAAACCATTCCAATGATTACAAATAAGAAGGATTCATGGTGTTATGTTAGCAGTTTGTTATAAAAAGGTAATAATAACTAAACACCATCCCTTATTAAGAAAAGGAACTCCTCACAGTATCATTTATACCAACATTAAAAGAATTAACATGAGGGACATATGATGGAACCACATGATATAACTCTCCTTTCATGTAGGAGATAGGTAGATTGTGTAACAAATTAATCAAATTATACATAAGGGTTGCAGATACACACTCAAATTATAGTGAAATACTGCATACCACTACATTGTGCATTAATTAATATAGGTGGATATTAGTGGACACCTACCTATTCCACTTGTTAGCACATATTATTGCTAAACGATGTGTTTTTAGCCCTATGGTGGAAAAATGCATGAAAGCATGCTAAAAACTCACTTTTGGCTCTTATCCTAAGTTTTTGATGGTTGGGCGGCCTTCATGCATTGTGCTAAGCATCACACAAATCTCAGCGGCCAAAATATATGCGCTTAGATCTACGATGCACATCCCATATTAGACCCCCCCTTGAAATTCTGCCTTTAATGAGGGGGGGTCCCAATTAGTGGTTTTTGACCGCAGCCCCCTCACTAACATGGAGCCTCCTCATCAACTCGGAACCCCCCCATGCATTACCTCTTACCACCTACCCCCCCCCTCGAGATAGACTGCTTACCACCTCCGCTTACCTCCCTCACTCCTGTAACACCGTGTTTTCCCCAGTCTGTAAAAATAACTATACTAGCCAAGAACTGTGGAAAACTAAAAAATGTGAATGTATGATGTGAATGGACCTTGTGAAAAAGGTCGATGAATGTAAATAATGTTATGAATAAATGTTGCAGGACTGCTGAGAGGGGGATGTGCTGAAAAAGAGACCATGATGGTTGAAGAAAGGTGGTGGAAGGCACCTGGAATGGTGGTGTTAACTTCCACCGAAACCAATACCGTATTTGGACTTCAGTGGCCCGGAGAACCAAGAGAAGCTCGCTGGCCCAAAATAAATGACTCGTAGGTTGATAGGTAGAGGGATCCTCATGAGTAATGAGGGACGGGGGTGAACTGCCTATCCGTAGAAGCCTTGGGCCTGACCACCGCGAGGAAGATCGTGCCACACACAACCTTGCCGGAAAGAGAAAAGGAAAGAAATAGGTGTGGGGGGCAAACATGAGGGGAGGAGAAGAGAGAATGGGAAGAAAAATATGAAAAATAAAAATATACAAAGTGAGTGATAGCAGAGAAGGAGAGTAACCTTCGTTCTCGATCACTAATGAACAAAGACTCAGTCTCACAGCATCGTGCTCTCAATTCCTGGGTGGCTAGTGGTAAATCCATTCGAAATCGCTGAGCCTATGATTGGGTGGAAATGAGAACCCCTCTCAGCAGCTGCATCAACATTGGTGTTTTTCTGATAAGTGTTATATCTTATAACATGAATTTGAATATTCTGACATGTATGATCACGGTTTGTGAAATTATGAATGTTTTCAATATAAGACTGTATGTATGGTGTTTTGATCAGAAATGGTGGTTGCATGCTTTTGTTGTAAAGACCACGTATGGCTTATGTTTATATATATATATATATATATATATATATATATATATCGAACTAATTCAGACATCAAGTCTATTCTCGGGAAACCTATTCCCTTATTCGTCTCAAGTAATGCCTTGGATAGATCTTCCCACAGGGACACCCCTTTTTGGGATCGCTGCCTTACCCTCCAGAATACCTTTCAGTCTGGTCTTCAAACTTGGTGAAAACTATCTGAGGACCCAAAGGAGGATGTTATAGTTAAGTATTAAAATCTTGCATGAGAGAGAAGGGTCTTTGTAGACTTCAACATTTCGGCATTTCGGTACCCAAAATACCCAAGGGTGAGTTCCCTCACACTTGCAAGTCCTGAAGTCCCGACTTGCGAAATCCTGAAATGTTAGTGTGGGGTTAAGTTAAGAGTTTTCAGAGTTTTGGCATATGGGGTATCTAGGTGCGAGTCCTCTTGTACTCATGAGTCCTGAAACCCTGACCTGCAAAATCCCGAAATGATAGCGCGTGGATGAATTAGGACCTTTCGGTGGTTTGATACTTAGGATACCCTTCCTCTTGCTAAATGCATGAATGAGATCCTTTCGGAGGATCTAAGGTACATTGCGACTATTAATTTGGATGGAGTAACACAGGCATTAATGCCTCAATCCTTTTTTAACCTTCACAAGTAATGAAGAGATTAGGATCGTTGATTCCAAGACCCATGGGAGTGCATGGAATGTCCAGCTATAGAGTACACGTGGTAGCCGGTAAGCATTTTGGCATCGGGGAGACCATAGGGTAAGAACCCTTGTCCTCACGACTCATGAAATCCTGACATACGAAATCCTGAAATGATGGGGCGTGGACAAGTTAAGATGATTTGGTGTTTCGACACTTAGGATACCTAGAGGCAAGTCCCTTGTACATGCCAATCCCGAAATCCCGATGGGTGAAATCCCGAAAGGACAATACGCATGTATGCACAAGACCCAAAAGGGCATATTCCCTTGTACGTGCAAGACCTGAAACCCTGATTCACAAAAAACTGAAGTGACGGCATGTGGATGAGTTAGGACGTTTCAGTGTTTCGGCACCCAATATGTTCAAGGGCAAGTACCCTTGTACTCGCAAGTCTCAAAATCCTGACTTGCAAAGTCTTGAAATGGCTTAGCACGAATAGTATTTCCTGTGTGGGTATTTCGTCACCTGGGATACCTAACGGTAAGATTTCTTTTGCTCACTAGTCCCAAAATCCTGACATGTGAAACCCCAAAATGAGCTTAGAAATGAATACCGGTTTTAGAGTTTCGGCTCCCAGGAAACCCCGGTGCGAGACATCCTGTCATCGCATGTCCTCAAATCCCGATGGAGAAACCTCGAAATAGTGAAGCATGTTTAGAGTTGGTTTTTTTAGAGTTTCGGCTCCCGGGAAACCCAGGTGCAAGATCTCCTATCGTCGCATGTCCCAAAATCCTGATGGAGGAAACCCCGAAATAGCAAAGCTTGTTTAGAGTTGGTGTTTTCGGAGTTTTGGCTCCCGGGAAATCCAGGTGCGAACCCTCCTGTCATCACATATCCAAAAAAATTGGTATGCGAAATCCCGAAGGGTAGAGTACCCAGACTTAACCTGAGTTTGTTTTAATTTCGTTAAGCAGTCATATCCGTTTTAAGGTTTTGACCCGTTGAAATGTAAGAGAATAGGGGATTACGTGCATCTCTATTTCCTGAAACGCAAAAGCCGATGAACCCCTCTTTGTGTAAGGCCTGTGGTCATAACTGTCGAGCATGTGGGTATCAATAAGGTATGGTAGGGTCGGTATCAGGCTCGTAGGGATTCGAGGAACTTTGTTCCTCAGAGAAAAGAAGAAAAAGGCCAAACAAATTTGAATTTCGTAGTGGGTATGTGACAAATTGGTATGAGAGCATCGTTACAACACTTGGCTTGCTTGGGCTCTTGAACGATTTGTGCAGAGACTCCGTTCGAAGCTCTCCTAAGAGGAGTAGACCATTATCTTAACCCCCTAGATCAAAAGGTCAAAGTTCAAAAATGAAAAACCCGATTGTGTATGCATGTGAAATAAATATGAATTTATGCATGGGTTATGAATGTATATAAATTTTGACTAACAAACAGTGTTTGTCTTTTGCACCCAAGCGGATGATCAACCATGGGAAATTATAGGTGCATAGAATGGTAACTCACCAAGAGATGGGAGAAGGCTCCCACAATAGAGACGAAGAGTTTGACGAAAAAAGAGCAGTAGGGACCCCTCCATATCTAGCTGAGACTGTGAGGAGTCTCATGGTCAAATTACAAAGCTGCAAGGGTAACAATGAAAGGATGATGAAAGAACAAGAGAAACAAATAGAAATTAACACATTTTTACTGCAGATCTTATCCAACCTACAACGACAAATGCAACATGAACCTGAAATATAGAGACATGTCCATATCAGTGGCCACACTGAGAGGATCACCTCGAGAAAGGTCCACCCCAGAGGAAAAGGACCAGCGCCGAATGATTCCTCTGTGAAGGAAGCTGGAGATTTGGAGGGCTCTTCTAGCAACAGAACCAATTCCTATCCCCGAAGAAAATAGAAGAAGAAAAATCTTTCCAAGGGTTATAAATTCGAAGAATTCAGAAAATCCAAACCGCCCTCCTTCGATGGTGAAATAAAGAAGGGAGAGGAAGCAGAGGCTTGGCTACTTGGACTAAAGAAGTATTTCAAAGTCCATGACTTCTCAGAAAATTTGAAGGCCCGAGTGGCCACCCTCAACTTGAACGAAAAGGATTCCATTTGGTGGGAAGACCTTATGAATGTGAAAGGAGTTCATGAAGGGGACCTGTCTTGGGAATAGTTGGAGAGATACTTTCAGAAAAAGTATCTGGCGAAAAAATATTTCGACAAGAAAACTAAAGAATTTTATGAGCTCAAACTGGGGAAACTCACTATAGAGGAATATGTCAACAAATTCCTCGATTTGTTGAGGTATGTACCTTATATAAAAGTAGAAAAGGAAAAGGTGCAATGCTTCATCAGCGGACTACCCAAGGACTACTGGAATAGAATTGAATTTGATGAGCTAGAGACCCTAGAAGGCACTATTCAAAAGGCAACATATTGCCATGAATAGTTTGGACATCGAGCAGAACCTCATGAAGGATGGAAACAACAGAATAGTTCAGGATTTCAGAAAAAGGGGACTAAATCCCTAGGATTTAAGAACTCTAAGAAGAACCGAAGGAGGAGCTTCCTAGCCCGGAGTGTACACCAGCATAACTTTCCCTCATTGGGTGGAAATAAAACTTCTGGATCTATACCAGTGAAGATTGATAACCCAAAGAGAGAACCTTTGAAATGTTGGGGCTGTGAAGAAGAACATCTCCTGAGAGACTGTCCACACCGACAACAGAATAATCAGAGAATTTATAACATCCAGGAAGATACTACCATCATTGATGTGGCCAAGAATGTGCCACAAATTTATGCAGCCTTGGATAATAACCAAGCTGACCATCAAGCTTCAGTGGTGGAAATAGAAGGTATGATTTCCAACCATCTAGTGTCTATTTTGATTGACCTTGGTTCATATTTGAGTTATATATCCCCTAAGGATGTTGATAAGAGTAAACTATAGACACACAAAAACACCAAGCCATGGTTGGTACAGTTAGCTACTGGCACCAAAAGAAGGGTAGAAGAGGTCATACTAGTCTGCCAATGATGTTGGGTGAATTCCCCACCCGATAAACCCTTAACATATTACCCTTGGGATCGTATGATCTGTTGATTGGTATGGACTGGCTAGCCGCCCATAAGGCCAGATTGGATTATTACCATAAAACCTTAGAATGTGCAGGTAAAGAAGGAAAATGGATAACCCTTCAAGGGATCCGAAAACCTGTCTCGGTGAGACAAATATCAGCTCTGCAAATGAGAAAGTATTGTCGAAAAGGATGTCCCCTATATGCAATACAGGTGTTGAAAACAATTGATGGTGACAAACCAAACCTTGAAGACCACCCTACCTTGAGAGAATACAGAGATGTATTTTCGGAAGAGGTACCGGATCTACCTCCAAGAAGAGACATAGACTTATCGATAGAACTTGCACCAGGAGCAGTATCGGTGTCTAGGACACCCTACCAGATGAGCACACCTGAGCTAGTTAAACTCAAATTACAATTGAGAGAAATGATGGATAAGGGCTATATCCATCCCAACGTGTCTCCATGGGGAGCACCAGTCCTGTTTGTGAAAAAGAAGGATGGTACCCTTAGACTGTGTGTATATTATAGACAACTCAATAATGTAACCATAAAGAACAAGTACCCCTTGCCCAGGATCGATGACCTGTTTGATCAATTGGGAGGTGCGTCTATTTTCTCAAAGATTGACTTGAGGTCAGGATACCATCAAGTCCGAATCAAGGGGGAATACATCCATAAAACTGATTTCCGGACACGGTATGGTCACTATGAGTTTGTGGTAGTGCCATTTGGGTTAACCAATGCCCCTGCCACTTTCATGTGCTTGATGAATAATGTACTCAGCAAATTCCTAGACAAATTTGTGCTGGTTTTTATTGACGATATATTAATTTATTCCAAGAATAGAGAAGAGCATGAAGAGCATCTTAGGCTTGTGCTGCAAGTGCTAAGAGAGCATAAGCTCTATGCCAAATTCAGTAAGTGTGACTTCTTCCAGAAGCAAATACATTACTTAGGCCATGTCTTATTGAAAGAAGGAGTAGCGGTAGACCCTGACAAGATCAGGTCTATCATGGAATGGCCTACCCGAAAGGATGTTTCAAATATCAGATCCTTTATGGGATTAGTAGGATACTATAGGAGACTTATAAAAGGGTTCTCCAATCACTGCCCTCCAGAAAAAGGGGACAAAATTCGCATGGACACAAAAATGTGAAGAGAGATTTCGAACCCTGAAACATCTACTGACCCACACACCCATGCTGAAGATTACTGATCCCGAAGAAAATTTCCTCATGTACATAGATGCCTGGAAGGAAGGGATTGGAGGATTCCTTATGCAAGGAGGAAATTTGATCTGCTATGAATCCCAGAAATTAAATGAACATGAAGTCAACTATGTGACTCATGATCTAGAACTGACCGCCATAGTATATGCCTTAAAAATGTGGAGGCATTACCTCCTAGGAAGGAAATTTGTACTTATGACAGATCACTGTGGATTGCGATATTTGTTTGACCAACCAAAGCTCAATTCTAGACAAGCTATATGGATGGCCCTCCTTAGCGAATTTGATTTCGAAATCAAACACATTAAAGGAAAAGAAAATAGGGTGGTCGATGCCCTTAGCAAAAGCATGAAAACAATTCACCTGGAAGTGGTGAGCACCTGTGAGACGGATGTCAAGGAAAGAGTCAGAAATGCACAATAGACAGATCCCTTCGTCCATACCATGACCTTATACCTACAGCAAGGACCCGCCGGGGTAAAATATGAAGGCTACCAAATGACTGAAGGAGGTCTACTCACTTACAAAAACAGACTGTATATTCCAAATTGTGACGACTTGAAGAGGTTCATTATGGATGAACTACATAAAATACCCTATACTGGTCATCCAAGATACCAGAAGATGATCACTACCACCAGGAAACAATTTTATTGGCCTGGATTGAAGAAAGACATAGCCGAGTACTTGGCCAAATGCATAGAGTGCCAACAGGTTAAAGCAGAACATCGACATCCAGTAGGATTATTGTAACCTTTACCAATCCCAGAATGGAAATGGAAAACCATCTCCATGGATGTCATCATTGGATTACCAACATCGACCAAACAGAACGATGTCGTTATGGTAGTGGTGGATAAATTGAGAAATTCTTCTCATTTCATCCCCATCAAATCGACTTCCAAAGCAATAGATGTCCCCTAGGTATTCATGAAAGAGATATTTAGACTGCACGGTATGCCGAAAGAGATCATGTCTGACAAAGACATGAAATTTACTTCCAAATTTTGGAAATCACTAATGGCTGGTTTAGAGACCAAGTTGTTGTTTAGCACCACCTATCACCCTCAAACCGATGGACAGACAGAAAGAGTGAACCAAATACTAGAATACATGTTAAGAATGCATGTAATGCATCAACCCAAGAAGTGGGAAGATTACCTGCCATTGGTGGGATTTGCCTACAACAACGACTACCAAGAATCCCTAAAGATGAGTCGGTTTAAAGTCCTTTATGGTAGGTCATGCAACACTCCTGTTAGTTGGAGTAATCCCGTAAACATAATTTCTTTTGGACCTGACATATTGAAATAAATGGAACAACAAGTAATTTAGATAAAACAAAACTTGAAGGTCGCTCAGAATCGGCAGAAAAATTATGTCGACCAAAAGATAACTCCAAGAGAGTTCAAGACGGGAGACCATGTATATCTCAGAGTTAGGCCCAGGAAGAGTTCACTAAAAATGGGAGCTTGTGCCAAGTTGGAATCTTGGTATTGTGGACCCTTTGAGGTTCTAGATAGAGTGGGACCTATTGCCTATAGGATAGCTCTTCCTCCCACCGTAAAAGCACATAATGTTTTGCATGTTTCATTATTGAAGAAATATGTACATGACGCTATCCATATAATTGTCTGGTCTGTTATCTAGGTGGAACCAGAGGGAGAATTTCTACTAGAACCTCAATGCATACTAGATAGAAAGGAAACCCCTCTCCGAAACCAAACCATTGCATAAGTCAAGGTGCAATGGAGACATTTTGGCCCAAATGAGGCTACATGGGAAATGGAGGATGCCATGAAACACGCATACCCAATTTTGTTTACATCTGTACATGCGTGTCATGTCGATAGATAGAACATTGGGGATGATGTTCCTTTAAGGGGAAAGGAATTGTAACACCCTGTTTCCCCCAGTTTGTAAAAATAACTATACTGGCCAAGAACTGTGGAAAATTAAAAAATGTGAATGTGTGATGTGAATGGACCTTGTGTAAAAGGTCGATGAATGTAAATAATGTTATGAATAAATGTTGCAGGACTGCTGAGAGGGGGATATTCTAAAAAAGAGACCATGATGGTTGAAGAAAGGTGGTGGAAGTCACTTGGAATGGTGGCATTAACTTCCACTAAAACCAATATTGTATTTGGACTTCAGTGGCCCGGAGAACCAAGAGCGTCTCGCTAGACCAAAATAAATGACTCATAGGTTGGTAGGAAGAGGGCTCCTCATAAGTAATGAGGGATGGGGGTGAACCACCCATCCATAGAAGCTTCGGGCTTGACCACTGCGAGGAAGATTGTGCCACACACAACCTTGCCAGAAAGAGAAAAGGCAAGAAAGAGGTGTGGGGGGCAGACGCGAGGGGAGGAGAAGAGAGAATAGGAAGAAAAATCTAGAAAAAAAAATATACAAAGCGAGTGATAGCAGAGAAGAAGGAGATTAAACTTCGTTCTCGATCAATGATGAACAAAGACTCAGTCTCACAACATCGTGGTCTCAGCTCGGGGGTGGCTAGTGGTAAATCCA
The DNA here is from genome assembly GCA_009831015.1 of Picea engelmannii. NCBI lineage: Eukaryota > Viridiplantae > Streptophyta > Pinopsida > Pinales > Pinaceae > Picea > Picea engelmannii. The sequence continues at coordinate 23,836 of ML787644.1, read as the reverse complement.
TTCAGAATCACTGAGCCTACGGTTGGGTGGAAACGAGCACCCCTCTTAGCAGTTTCATCAACACTGGTGTTTTTCTGATAAGTGTTATATCTTATAACTTGAATTTGAATATTCTGACATGTATGCTCATGGTTTGTGAAATTATGAAAGTTTTCAATATAAGACTGTTTGTATGGTGTTTTGATAAAAAACGGTGGCTGCATT
>ML787644.1:0-23545 GCA_009831015.1 Picea engelmannii | reverse complement strand
CTAATTCAAACTTCAAGTCTGTTCTTGGGAAACCTATTCCCTTATTCGTCTCAAGTAATGCCCTGGATACATATTCCCACAGGGACACCCCTTTTTGGGATCGTTGCCTTACCCTCCAGAAGACCTTTCGGTCTAGTCTTCAAACCTGGTGAAAATTACCTGAGGACTTGAAGGAGGATGTTATAGTTAAGTCTTAAAATCTTGCACGAGGGTGAAGGGTCTTCGTAGACTTCAACATTTTGGCATTTTGGTACCCAGAATACCCAAGGGTGAGTTCCCTCGCACTCACAAGTCCCGAATTCCTGACTTGCGAAATCCCAAAATGTTAGCGTGGGGTTAAGTTAAGGTTTTTGGGAGTTTCGACATTCAGGGTATCTAGGGGCGAGTCCTCTTGTACTCACAAGTCCGAAAACCCTGACCTGCAAAATCCTGAAATGATAGCGCATGGATGAATTAGGACTTTTCGGTGGTTCAATACCCACGATACCCTTCCTCTTGCTAAATGCACGAATGAGATCCTTTCGGAGGATCTAAGGTATGTTGTGACCATTAATTTGGATGGAGGAACACAGGCGTTAATGCCTCGATCCTTTTTTAACCTTTGTAAGTAATGAAGAGATCGGGACCATCGATTCCAAGACCCACGGGAGTGCATGGACTATTCAGCTGTAGAGTACACGTGGCGAACAGTAAGCATTTCGGCACCTGGGAGACCAGAGGGTAAGAACCCTTGTCCTCATGACTCGTGAAATCCCGACAATCAAAATCCCAAAATGACGGGGCATAGACAAGTTAAGATGATTCAGTATTTCGGCACCTGGGATACCTAGAGGCAAGTCCCTTGTACACGCTAGTCCTGAAATCCTGATGGGTGAAATCTCGAAAGGACAATATGCATGTATGTTATGATATTTTGGCATTTCGGTAATTGGAATACTCAACGATGTATTCCCTTGTATGCAGAAGACCTGAAACCCTGATTCACGAAAACCTGAAGTGATGACGTGTGGATGAGTTAGGACGTTTTGGTGTTTCGGCACCCGGTATGTTCAAGGGCGAGTACCCTTGTACTCGCAAGTCTCGAAATCCTGTCTTGCGAAGTCTCGAAATGGCTTAGCATGGATAGTATTTGGTGTGTTGGTATTTTGGCACCCGGGATACCTAACGGTAAGATTTCTTGTGCTCACCAGTCCTGAAATCCTGACATGCGAAACCCCAAAATGAGCTTGGAAATGAATACTAGTTTCGAAGTTTCAGCTCCCGGGAAACCCCGATGCGAGACCTCCTATCATTGCATGTCCTGAAATCCCGATGGAGGAAACCCCAAAATAGTGAAGCATGTTTAGAGTTGGTGTTTTTGGAGTTTTGGCTCTTGGGAAACCCAGGTGCGAGACCTCCTGTCATCACATGTCCCGAAATCCCAATGGAGGAAACCCCGAAATAGTGAAGCATGTTTAGAGTTGGTGTTTTCGGAGTTTCGGCTCCCAGGAAACCGAGGTGTGAGACCTCCTGTCATCACATATCCCAAAATTATGGTATGTGAAATCCTGAAGGGTAGATTACCTAGACTCAACCTGAGTTGTTGTTAATTTCGTTAAGCGGTCAGATCCATTTTCGGGTTTCATCCCATTGAAAGGTAAGAGAATAGGGGATTACGTGAATCTCCATTTATCAAACCATGAAATCCGATGAACCCCTCTCTGGTAAGGCCTGTGGTCATAGCCGCTGAGCATGTGGGTATAGATAAGGTATGGCAGGGTCGGTATCAGGCCCGTAGGGATTCGGGGAACTCTGTTCCTCGGAGAAAAGAAGAAAAAGGCCAAAAATTTTTGAATTTCGTAGTGGGTATATGACAACTCCCTCCTACACCTGTCCTCCACTCACATGCCCCATGCGCCTATCCGCTTTCCATTGTCACGTCTCTTCCTCTCATCTCTTGATAGGTGTATCATAATATTTCTCCATGTCACCTCCATGATCATTTTTGTGTCCCCCTCCTGACCAATCACACTCATCTCCCTTTGCCACATCACCCCTCCCACATCTTTACATCTCAGTTCTCGTGTACTGGTGCCCACACTTTCCCAGTCACTGCTCCAACAAATGCGCCACTCCACATGACCACCAATCATTTTATGTTCCATGTTGGTTTGCATCATTCACCTCACCCTCTCACCCTCACCTTCTTCCACTTCCTTCTACCATATTCCAGGTCAACATCCAACGGGGATCCCAGTGGCACAATTTTAGAGTGCGGCCAACATGTTTTCCAAGTGCTGAGTTGACTTGGGTCATCCTAATCCTGATGAAGACAGTTAATGAAGGTGAGGAAGGTTGGTGAAACCTCATCTCACTCCTTAAATGGAAAACTAGAAGGACCATCAACAAGTTGTCTCTTCCACAGGTCCCTTCTGAAACATGATTGCGTCTAACAAAATCTTGCGTCTGATAGAAGACTGGATGCACAGTCTGCCAGAGTACATGCAAACGTAAATCCTTGAATGAAAATACCTGAGCACACCTCTTTTGTTAGTGGCGAATTGTTCTGAGCATATAGGGGCCATTTTGATATTTTTTCCAGGTTGATGGTTGAGCCAGGTGTTACCCATGATTTTGGTCAGCATGATGATGTATGGATGATGGTGTACTCAGGCTCTTCCTCAAAACTTTCTCCTGAAAAAAAAAACTTTCTTCTCTTTCCAGAAATATCATTTTTGAAGGAGGTTCGCAGGCTGCTAGTATATTTTCCTGTGAGAATGTATGTTTCTCATAGGCTGCCTTAAGCCAGGGTGCGAGAAGTTCACACTGTGTTGAACTACTAGGGTGTGAACTCTTTCTAAAGCAAGGAAAAAGGTGAATTCTCGATGCTTCTAGAAGGGAATCTTCTAGAAGGATGAGATAACATTCGAATGGTTATCCTAGTACTGGATTCCCTGATATTTTGGGATCATTCTTATCTAAGTAACTAATTCATTCTCTCCTATATATTGAGGGAATTCTCATGGAAAAGGTTAAGCAAAGTTAAGCAAGAGATTTATTGGAGAATTAGTGAAAGAATTGTGTGAAGGACTGATGCTACAACAACTTGGAGACTCTAGCAAGTTCATCCAAAGGAGTTGATCTTCTTCATGCAAGTGAGAAAGTGTGTGTGTCAGAGCCAAGGGCCATCAAAAGGAAGTTTGTGACATCAAGGCTCAGGTTGTAATCTTTAATTTCCATTAATATGATACAGTAATATGTCTCTTTCCCATAAAGCCATTTCCACTTTATTGTATAATTCCTTGATCATATACATAGATTGACTGTTGAATAGATTGCGCCTTCTTCACTTTGGTTGGTTTGTGTTTTCTTGGTCTTGACTGCACGAGAGCGCTGGAGTGAAGAAGGAACAACAAAGATCATAGGAAGTGATAATAAGGTATGCTATTATTTCTTGTCTCCTAGTTAATTCAATAGTCAAAATCTAGGGAAAGAGTATTATTCTGTCTTTCTTTGTTCTAGATCCAGGTGGATCTAGGGAGATCGGTTTGTGTCCGCACTTATGGATTTATCCAATAACACCAGGATCCCGTATTGTAAACTTTTGATGAAGCTTCTAGTTTTCTAGTTATGTAATAAGATTTGAGACATTTGGTTTAATATAAGTCAAATTCTTTTCCATCTTGTTTACCTCTAATGATGGAGTGTCCATGATTGAAATATTCACATGGATTTTTATGTTCGTATTGTAATGTAGGTTCGATTGTAGTTCTGTTGTAACGTTCTTCAGCCTTTTCTAAAATTTTGAATCCAATAGGATCTTGTTTTCTGAGTTGTTCCTGCTTAGGCTGCTGGAATATCGAATGTCCATAGTAGACCTCTACATTGTTCTCTCTATTTCTTCCTCCTGCTCACCCTTACTATAGATTACTGACATAAGTTAATCAAGAACTCACCTACTTGTGCATGTTGGTCATGTTTTCTGAGTTAGAACGATATTATCTTGAGTCTGCACCCATTCGACACCCTTTAAATGTATTCATTGTGACGTATAAACTGATGGGTACTGGGATTACCTTCAACACAATATGAGGGTGACTTCCAGTGCTAACATTTTTGGTGCCATTATCGAGGATGAATTGAAGACTTTTCCCTGGTATAGAACAATCGAAGATCTGATTTTGAAGGTGCATCAGATATCAATACCATTGAATATTGCAACTTCCACCTGGTGAATCCACTGTTTCGACTCCACTGTTTAAGTTCTGGCTCCTAAAGGAAGACACACGAGGTCCACTTCATTGCTACCTTTCGCAACGTCTGAAGATGAACCAGAGGAAATTATCAGAAAGGGAAAGACCGTTCAGAAAGGTACCTCCACTGTTGTAGCAATTTTTTCAGATAATTTTCATAATCCCTCTTTACAAACTCCAGTAACTATTTCTGATTCTCCTATTATACAAACTGCTGGAGTTTCAAGAAATTTAAGTTTTGGGAGTTTTCCTACTGAATACACCCCTCCTATTCGTGGTTTGGAAGGAGAGATATTCAACACCCCTTTCTCTCCCAAAGTTGTGAAGTAGAAGAAGAGAGCTTTGACATTAGAAGATTTTCCTACTCCAGAATTTACTACTCCTCCTCCTGTTATAATTGTTGCATCTATAAAAGGAGAAAACTTTGTTCCCTCAATACCCTTATCTTTATCTCGCACAAGCACGGTCCCAGTTTTACCTATCTGAAGTCCATCCCCTCTGGGTTCTCCTCCAGTTCACATCCCAATGGAATGTGATAATCCCCCCAAAAATATAATGGAATATATAGTAGCTATGAGGTTCACCCCTCTCGTGCTTCCTCAACCTCTGAATTCCCTCCCAGCTGATGGCTACCTTAAGCAATTGCCCAAATTCACAGGTGAAGGATACATAACTACAGAGAGACACCTTGAAGCCATTTATAGTTTTACAAATAATCATGCCATTGGTAATGAAGATGTATGGATGAGGATTTTTGTTCATAGCGTTTATGGTGAACCTAGGAAGTGGTTTAGGGCCTTGCCTCCTAGATCTATTGATGGGATTGAAGCCCTAGATGAAGCCTTCTTAAAAAATTGGTGTGATAAACAATATTTACTGTACTATATTACAAAGTTTGGATTACTAAAGAAAGGGGAAGGGGAATATGTTTCTGACTTCTCAAAGAGGTTTAATATTATGTATCATAAAACTCCCACTGATATTAAGCCTATAGAAACCTCTGCAAATATTACTTATTCTAGTGTTTTTGACCTTGATTTCTACCTCTTGTTAAGAGAAAGAAGAGCTACCTCCTTGGAGAATATGTGAGATGAAGCCATTGAAGTAGAATCTAATATATTGGTAGTTGATAAGGTTAGGAGTGAGGATGATAGAGACAAAAGAAAAGGTAGGTATGAAGGTTTGACTTCTAGTTCCTTTGCTTCCCCCCTTCAAATGGATGAAGTAACTAAGTTACTAAAATCACTTTATGTTAGAATGGAAAGATTAGAATTGGAAGGAAAACATAGCTATGGAAATCCTCAAAATACCTATAACAGAGGAAATTTCAGGAGGCCTAACAATGCTCCTTAGATTCTTCCAAGAGATCAGATAAGAAGGGATACAGATGATCAAAAAATCCAATATCCTCTCCAAAATAATCTTGTTATTGATGAAGAAGGAGAGGAAGAATACCTTGATCCTGAAATCCACTGTCTTGCAAACACCTCCTCATTTCCTCATTTGAATCAATCTACATATGAGGAGTATCTCATGGAAAATCAACTTAATGAGATGAGAAAAGGAGAAAAGTCTAGAGACAACCCTAATAGATATAACCTCAAGTCCAAGAAGAAATAAGGAATGCATGATGTTCTTGAGTAGCCTACCAGAGCAGAAAATCATGCTAAAGATGCAAAAGACAACAACAAAGGTAAGAAAGCACAAAAACCCTCACTAGTGGTTAAAAGTGTTGTTTCAAAAGTTAGAGAAACTCTAAATCCCCTTTCCTCTTTTAATTTTGAGCATGAAATACAAAAAAATAGAATTCGTGAACCCATTTCAGATCTACTCAAGCATGAAGACTTCAAAAGGTGCCTCTCCAAAATGTTGCATCCCGAGCCTTCATCTCATTCCACAGACTCAGCAAACCTCCAATATGAGAAGCCTGCATTCATCCTAGGTCCTTCGGTGGAAGATAGAGATGATTCATCCCCTCCCTTATATACTTCACTAAACATACATGACAAGGTGTTGCACAACTGTTTGATGGATTCATAGGCATCTCAAAATCTTATGCCTAATATTGTCATGGAAGAGATTGGTCTGGAGATTACAAAATCTTATCCGAGGATGATTTTAAGGATGAAAATTTATATTAAAATGTAGAAACCTAGGCTAATCTTACTAGTCCTTAATATGCAAAATGTAAAATGTTTGGCGATAGTTTTGTAAAAATATTCAAATTTCTAAGGATTTTATATAGTTTCTATAAAATTTTGGCAATTTTTAAGGTAAAATAATTTTATTCTATGGAATTTGGGCGAATTGTTTTTAGAAAAAATGGAAATTGGCGAATCTTTTTTTCTGGAAAACAATGGAAAATTAGCCCATTTGCGAAATTTAGCCCCTAAAATCATGTATGAGATTCTTATCATGATCTATATTCATTTGAATCCAGGAAGGTGAAGTGCCTTGGGGTTATCAAATACTTGGTTGTATCTCTAATCTAGCTGCCGATGAAAAGCGTGATCATGGACATCGTGGTAGTTGATGTTCCCCTTAAGTTAGAGATGCTTATGTCTAGATATTGGATAAAAATATTTGGGTGAACTTTGCATATTCTACCATTCTGGTGTTTGGGGGTGAGCATAGAAGGCTTTACAAGGCAGCTCAGTTGGCCTACGTTATGAGTGATGAAGCAAACCCCAAAAACCATCCTATCTTTTCTCTTGACACATATTTGGGATCTAGTTTGTTGCAGCTCACCGATGCCCCTGAACCTCCTCTAGAAATCAGAAATCATCCCATTATTTTTGTGAAAATTCCCCTCCTATCACCTCTATGTGGAAAATGTTCTTCAATGGAGCCTCTTCTAAGGAAGGTGTTGTTGTTGGAGTGGTTTTTGTTTCACCTACTCAAGAGACTATAAATCTGTCCTACAAGTTAGAATTTCAAGCTATGAATAATGTAGCAGAGCATGAAGCTCTCATCTTAGGTTTGAGGGTTGCAAAAGATATGGGAATTGAAGAGATTTCAATATTTGGGGATGCTGAGTTAATTTTCAATCAGATTAGAAATATTTATCAAGCTAAGCACCCTAGACTAAGAACTTATATCAATGAAGTGTGGAACCTTATTAATAGTTTTTTCCTAGCTTTCAACATTTCATTTATTCCAAGAGAAGAAAACATCATTGTTGATTATATGGTTGTTTCAGAAAGAAATTTTAGAGTCCCTTCGCCACCAAAGCTCAAGTATGATGTAGAAGAAAAATACAGACCCTCTATACCTAACAATGTCAAGCATTGGAAAGTATTTGAGGATGATCTTGAGATCAAAAATTTTCCTTAAGACTATTAATGAGTTTTTTTCACTACATATTGATCAATATCAGGATTGTAAAAGTAGTCCTCACGCTGATATTTTCCTGAACAAAATTGCTAATCATCATATTGTTCAGTTTCCTAGAAATCACATTCCGAAGGGACTAGTTCCTTTGGAAATACTATTTGAGAGGAATGATGTGGTAGTGAAAGTTAAAGGATTGGTTGATGATGTTGATGTAACTGAATGCAACATTGATATGGAGAAAGATCCAAATTTTTTCAAGTTGTCGAGCAGTCTGTCAAGGGAACAAAGGGCGAAATATGTTGAGCTATTAAAATAATTTTCTAATGTATTTTCCTGGACATATGAAGATAACAGAACATATGATACAAGAATCATTGAGCATAATATCCCATTGAAGGAAGAGGCCAAACCATTTAGGCCGAAATTGAGACAAATAAATCCTATGATGCTACCTATTATGGAGAGGCAGGCAAAGAAGTTGTTGGATGCCCAGATTATTGTTCCTTCAAAATATTCTGAATGGGTGGACAACCTAGTTCCAATAAGGAAGAAGAGTGGAGAAATCAGACTTTGTGCAAATTTCTGGAACCTAAAAAAAATCGCTAGAAAGGACAATTAACCCTTGCCAAAGATGGAGCACATATTACAAAAGGTGATAGGTGCATCTAGGATGTCCATGATTGATGGATTTTTTGTCTACAATCTGATTTCTGTCTTTCCCGAGGATAGAGAGAAGACAAACATTCACTACTCCTTGGGGTACATTCATTTACGCTTATATGCCCTTTGGATTTATTAACATAGTGGCAACCTTTCAACGAGCTATCGACATTTCCTTCATTGGAGAAAAAGATAACTTTGTGGTCATCTATTTTGATGACATAACAATGTTCTCATGATTTGATAAAGAGAATTGTAATCATTTGAAAATGGTCTTTCTGAAATGTAGAAGGTATGTTCTCTCCCTAAATCCCAAAAAGTCTCTATTTTCCATGTGGGAGGGAAAATTATTGGGGCACATAGTATCAGCTAAAGGAGTGAATATTGATCCCAACAAGGTAGAAGATATCCAAGCCTTGTCACTCCCTCGATTTAGGAGAGAAGTTCAATATTTCTTGGGGAAAATTATTTTTCTAAGAAGTATTGTTTCTAATTTTTTTGAAATGGTAAAATATATTACATCCATGTTGAGGAAGGGGAATGAAGTTAAATGGAATTCTGAGTCTCGCAATTCTTTTGATCAAATAAAAAGGGCCTTGACTAGAGCACCTGTGCTTATTTTTCCTGATTACTCAAAGGATTTCTTGATTTTTTCCTTTCTTCATTTGATATAGTAGCAGTGGTTTTATTACAGAAAAATAATGAAGGATTGGAGAAGACCATTGCCTTTTTCAGTAGGGAATTGAGAGATGTTGAGCTAAAATACGACACCATGGAAAAACAATCCTATTCTTGGTGAAAGCCCTCAAGGCTTCCAGGGTCTATTTCTTACATTCAAAGGCCATTGCATATGTCCCTTCAACTTCTGTGAAGGAGATTATCATTCAGCCTGACAGACGAAAGAAGGAGTAGGTAGATTTCCAAAATGCTTGAATTTGATCTAGAAATATATCCCACCAAATTGGTAAAATGCCAAGGATTAGCCAGGTTGATGGATGAATCTAATTGCAAATCTTTGGGGGTAAATTTAATCAACACTTGCTCAGAAAATCAGTAGGCTGAGCTACCTGATAAATATCCTCAAGACAACCCTCCATTGGAAGGATGTGCTTGGTACAAGGACATTATATATTTTCTGCAAAAGTTGCATCCCCCTTATGGTATGGATAAGAAAAGGGAAAGATCTTTGAAAATTAAAGCTATTAAATATAGTCTCGTTAACCAAACCTTGTACTGGAAATACCCCTTGGGAGTGCTTTTGATATGTCTAGACTTGTAGGAGGCCCAAAGAATTATGTTTTATTTTCATGAAAGTCTATGTGGGGGGCATCACTTCTGGAGGACCATAGCCTATAAGATTTTCAGGGATGAGTATTTCTAGCCTAGTCTATTCACTGATGTATTTGCAAAGATTAGGGCTTGTGTTAAATGTCAAAAATTCTCTAGAAAGAAGCAAATCAAGTCCTTTCCATTGAAGCCTGTGGTAGCTTTGGGACCCTTTCAACAGTGGGGCCTAGATTTCATTGGGGAAATACACCCAACTTCTAGTAGTCATCACAGGTGGATCTTGACTGCCACTGATTAATTTACCAATTGGATAGAATATATTCCCACAAGGAGTGATTCTCACAAGGTAATCATTGGTTTTATTGAGGATATTATAGAAAGGTTTGGTTGTTCGAAAAAAAATGTCACTGATAATGCTCTGTCCTTCAAGGCCGAACCATTGATCCATTTCTATGAACAGCTTGGAATTTCATTGATTCACTCAAGTCCTTACTACTCCCAAGGAAATGGATTGGTAGAGTCCTCTAACAAGATCCTTAAAAAGATCATCAAAATATTTCTAGAGGACAACAAGAAAGCATGGGATTCAAATCTCAAATTTTCTCTATGGGTTGATAGAGTGATGACAAAAAGGTCCCTTGGTGTCTCTCCTTTTCAGCTGGTAAATGGATTTGAGGCCATTTTTCCTTCTCATCTGACCTTTCCTATCGAAAAATTCTTCTAAGACTGCCAAGGAGAGCCTGATGATATGATCAGAAGGATACAACAACTGGTGGAAGTGTAGCGGGATAGAGAGTAGTTAATGGAAAAAGCACATCAACATCAACAAAATATCAAGAAATATTTTGAAAGGAGAGTAAGAAAAGAGGATTTCCAGCTGGGAGATATAGTACTCAAATGGGATGCACCCAAGATAGAAAAAGGAAAACATGGAAAATTCGAATCCTTGTGGATTGGCCCCTTCATAATTTCTGAGATATTTCCAAATAACACCTACAAGTTGCAATATTTGGAGGATGTTGAAGTTTTTAGTGGCCCTATTAATGGGCATTTTCTGAAGAATTTTTTTGTTTGAGCCATGAATGGCTTCCCATGTCATTGCAAATATCATTTTTCTTTTATTTTATGTTGTACTGAAGGGACTCCATAGCCCAATATTAAAGGCACTAAAGTTGCAGAAAGAGTTCTTAGAGCCTCACATGGAGGTATGTATCCCCCATGGAGCCTAATGTTAGCGCATATTATTGATAAACGGTGTGTTTTTAGACCCGTGGTATAAAAATGCATGAAAGCGGGATAAAAACCAACTTTTGGCTCTTATCCTAAGTTTTTGATGGCTAGGAGGACTTGGCTCATTGTGGTAAGCATCATGCATATCTCAACAGCCAAAATCTGCATGCTCAGATCTACGGTGCACAACCCATATTGTACCCCCCCCCAACATTCGTCCTTTAACGAGCAGGAGGGGGTCCGAGTTAGTGGTTTTTGGGTGTGGGCCCCCCACTAACATGGTGCCTTCTCGTCAACTCAGACCCACCCCCCCCNAGCTAGACCTCTTACCACCCTTGCTCCCTTTGACACCTACCCTCCACTCACATCACCCGCGCGCCTATCCCCTCTCCATTGTCACATCTCTTCTTCTCGTCTTTCGACATGTGTCTCATACTCCCACTCCATGTAACCTCCACCATAATTTTTTTTCCCCCCTCCTGACCAATCACACTCCTCTCCCTTCGCCACATCACCCCTCCCACACCTTTACACGTTAGTTATCGTGTACTAGTGCCCATCCTTTCACAATCACTACTCCACCAATTGATTCACTCCACATGGTCATCGATCATTCGTTGTTTCATTTCGGTTCACACCAGTCACATCACCCACTCACCTTCACCTTCTTCCATGTCCACCTACCATCTTCTTGGTCAGCATCCAGCAGGGATCCCAGTGGCACAGTTTTAGAGAGCAACCAACATGTTTATAGGTGTCGAGTTGACTTGGGTCATCCTGATCCTGCTGAAGATAGTTAATGAAGGTGAGGAAGCTTGGTGAGACCTCGACTCACTCCTTAAATGGAAATCCAAAAGGACCGTTAGCAAGTCGTCTCTTCTGCAGGTCCCTTTTGAAACATGATTGTGTCTTACAGAAGCTCACACCTAACAAAAGATTGCATGTGCAGTCTTCTAGAGAACATGCAGACATAAATCCTTGAATGAAAAGACTTGAACATGCCTTTGTTGTTAGTGGAAATTTTTTCTGAGTATATAGGGGCCATTTTGATATTTTTTCCAAGTCGATGGTTAAGCCAGGCTCCTATATTGTAAACTTTTGATGAAGCTTCTGGTTTTCTGATTATGTAACAGGATTTGAGACTTCTGGTTTAATCTGAGTCATCTTATTTTCCATATTTTTTACCTCTAATGTTGGAGTGTCCATGATTGAAAGATTCACATGGATTTTTATGGTTGTATTGTAATGTAGGTTCGATCATAATTTTGTTGTAACATTCCTTAGCCTTTTCTAAAACTTTGAATCCAAGAGGATCTTGTTTTCTGAGTTGCTCTTCCTTAGGCTACTGGAAGACCGGATGTCCATAGGATACCTTTACATTATTCTCTCTAGTTATTCCTCCTACTCACCCTTACTACAACTTACTGATAGAATTTAATCAAGACCTCACATGCTTGTGCATGTTGGTCCAATTTTCTGATTTAGAACGATATTATCTTGACTCTGCACCCATTCGACCCCCTTTAAATTTATTCATTGTGACATATAAACTCATGGGTACTGGGATTACCTTCAACGCAATCTGAGGTTGGCTTCCAGTTCTAACACCACTAACTTAGAATGGTTCAACATCTTGTTAGTTTTACTACAGTTTTTTAGGTCCCAAAATTATAGCACATTTTTCAAGCATTTCCCTCTCTCTTTTGGTAGTTGACATAGGTCATGAAACCTTTTTTAGGTGATTTTCCAAACACATATAGCATGAATTAATCTCTATAATGATATAAGAAAATTCCTAAATGAATATTGTATGCAAAAGTTTCACCCATGAGAGGTGGACGTGTCAACTACCCTTCTCAGGGCCTACATTTCGTTTTCCACATCTTTTCCTAGGGAACTAGGGTTTTGGATATTGAGGAATTTTACATCTTAGGGTACCATATTTTATGTTAATAGTTAGTTTTAACCTCTTGCAATGTCTTCTTATCAATGAGAATATCCAATACATCTCTCTCAAAAGTCAAACTACCATGATTCTAGTTATTTTGTATTGCTTTGCATTTTATAGTCTTTTTCCATTACATTCATTAATAGAATTTGGGTTTCACCATATTATCATTCTTTGAACAACATATCTATATGTTTCCATTTATATATATTCCTTCATTTATCCTTTACATAATCTTGATTATTAACTCTAGCCCATAGAATTATTAAATGTTGTTGTTAATGGGTTGCACCTCTTTCTTACACATTTTGAAAAAGTTGATAGTTAAGGTAGTGGATTATGAAAAATGGCTAAGTATAAACATGTGTTTCCATTTATATTTATTCCTTCATTAATCCTCTACATAATGTTGATTATTAATTCTATCCCATATAATTGTTAAATGTTGTTGTTAATGGGATGCACGTCTTTCTCACACACTTTGAAAAAGTCGATAGTTAAGGTAGTGGATTATGAAAAATGGCTACGTATGAACCATAAATCTTGCAACATTTATGATAGGAAACTTCTTTCATTTCTACAAAACCATCCTCAATGTTTCACTTACACTCTTATTAATCATTTTTCTTTCTTCTTATATTCTTTCTTACACTCAGTCTCTCAACACTCTTGAGATCCCTTGCATTTTTATTTATCTCTCTCCATCTACGTAATATCAAATAGTATCACTTTTGCGTCCATTCATTACCATCGCCCTCTAGTAAATTTAAATGTTGTAGGTGATGTCAATTTTGATATCTAGACTACAAATATATAGAGATATATAGAAGAAATGAAATATGATTTTAGATAGCCACAAACATTAAGATTTTTTGTAACATCCCACTCTTGCGATCACATGTTATCGACTTATTATTTGAGGGCACTTGGGTGCAAGTGTTCCAATTATAGCACATGGTTATTTGTTTTGATGATGGATTTTTATGATGATGTTGATGGTTGTGATTTAATGTTATTTGATATATATGTATTGATAGATTGTATTGATGATTTTTTTGTGAATGTGCAAAACACTTGACAAATTGTGTATGCCAATGGAATCAATGGACCTCCTTGGCCTATATGTTGAGTTAGGGAGTGGATTATATTGGTTTGAGTATTTCCTTTATGCATATGTGACATATGATCGGTTATAGTGTGATTTTATATATGGATCATTGAAAATGTTTCATTGATGGGTGCAGGATGATGAATTATTGCTAATCTGAATCACATAAGGACTAAAGGGGCCATGCACATAGACCAGATATTGAGGGAGAGGTGTGGCATCATCCCTATCACAACCTACTAGCACTCCCACCATGGCTCGAATTGCAGGTTAACGATTACCTAGTTCTAGAGATCCATGATGTCATGAGGGAATACTGAGACAGTAGCTCATGAAGATTTCTAAGGGGAATGCAATAAGGCAGGGTCCTTATTCCTTATAATCCCTTAGTCTCTCACAAGGTCGCCCAAATGGAGTGTTGACTCCAAGGGTTGGAAAACTACCAAAAACACTCAAAGGAAAGAGGCACCCTTGGAGCACAGAGTGAGTCTTGAATGGCACGTCACATAAATGAAACTTGAGTTATTGAATCTAGGTGGCCTAGAAAACCTTGAAAGAATAATTAAACCTTGTAAAATTTTTAAGAATTGTTGGATTTAATTAATTAATTAAGGATTGAAATTATTAATTGTGAATCCCAAATTGAAAGTCTAAGCTTATTAAAAAATTAAGCCTAAGTTTCTAAAATGAATAAAACTAAATTATTAACTAAATCAAAATAGGAATGGGGTAAATCAATTTAAGAAATTAAGAAAAATGAAATAAAACTAAAGATTTATTTAATACACACATGTGCAAGAAGATACAAAATTGGAATTTAAAGTTAAGAAAGGAATAAAGATGAAAGAAGGTGTATGCATAGAAAGGTATCTAGAGTCTAGTTAACACAAGTCTAACTAGAAGAAGACTCTCATTTTAACTCAAATCATTTTTAGTAAGGTGTCAGCCATTAATTGGAAATAAGGGGAATAAAGAGACAACTAGGAGTGATTTAAGGAGAACTTTTAGGATGGGTGAGGGAAATTGACTTTAATTAAAATAAAAAGTGGAATTACTTGTGCAACTTGGGGAAAGGGTGACAAGTGTAAGGGGGAAATAATTCTAATTTATCTAATTAAAAAGTGAATTAATTGTGAAAGTGGGGAATTTTCATTAAGGAAACTCCTATAAATAAAATGGTAAAGAGGGTAATGGGACACACTGGTTATGGGTAAAGTTATGCTGCAAAATTTTTGACTGGTTTTACTTCTGAGAGTTGGGATACCAAGCTTGAGAAAGAGAGTGGTGACTTTACCTTGCAAGGAAATATGGGAGCTAGAGTGTTTTGGTTTTTGTGTGTATGGCCCCGTTGCTTCTCAATGGGATAATGTTGGCATGTTTTATAGGAAGAGTGTGCTTGTCATTGATGGAAAGAACAACAACGACAACGGAAAATAGGAAAAACATAATATTAGTAGGACAAGCGATCAATATGCAGAGATCAAAGATCAGAAGGAAAAGTGCAGTACATAAACGTAATCAGGATCAACATATCCACATGACAAACCAAAACGATTGATAATTCGATCACCCGAATATACATTAGTCGTTGGATCAAGTTAAGTGAAGGATATGATAAACATGGAACAAGGTTTGAGAATTCAATTATCCAAATCTCCATCAACCATCGGATCAAATTAAGTGGAAGGATAGGATAAGAAAATATGGAGAGTTGTTGGATTTAATCCAAGGAAAAGTTGCATGGCAAACAAATCGATTCGTTGATCTAAGATCTTGATTAAGTGAACATCATTCATTTTGGGTCTAAATTTATGAGGAGGTTACACTCTGGAGAAATCTCTTAAAGAATTTCCAGTTGAGATTTGAAATAACCGAAGCCCGGAGTGCCAGAGAGTCGAAATACATTCTCAACCACAGGATCATCTGAAGTAGATATCATTCATCATATCATCTGAATAAGATCTCAAGTGTCATATCGTCCGAAGTGAATCTGGGTCATCTTATCCAGAGCATCAATTTGAGTTTTCAAATTCCCGAAGCTTGGAGAACCGGAAATCCGAAATAAATTATCGATCATTGGATCATCCAAAGTATATCTCAGTCGTCAGATCATCCGAAGAATATCTCAAGCATTATATCTTCCAAAGTAAATCTAGGTCGTCTGATAAAGACTTGAAGAAAGCCTCAAATGTCCGATCCAAGAGCACACATGGCATTAATCGACATACTTCGAGGGGAAGTAAAGTTTGAGACTTGAGATTTTAGAAGTCCAAAGACCCGAAGGAGATCTCGACCGTTGGTTGAGAAAGGGGCCACAGAATGGTTGATCAGGTTGAAAGGTCAAATTCCCGAAGTAGAGGCAAAGCCGTTGATTGAAAAGGACAAGTGTCTGTAGATCATCGACTCCAAAAGATTGGCATACGAAGAAAATCAGGGTTTGAGATATGAAACTCTCGGAGCCTGGATCATGAATTAAATCATAGTTGTTGATTTAGGAAGGCTATATCTAATCCACAGACTTGAGAGGATAGATCTGAATTGTACGTTTATGAGCACTGTCAAGATTTTGAGATCGACGGTCCCGTTGCTTTGTGGGGATTGAAGGTGCGTGAACTTTAAAAAGTTAAGGGCGGGATGTTAAGCCCTAAATAGTGCTCATTACCCCTTAATTGGGGCATATTATATTAGTAATGTTATTTTATTTATGTGGGATTTAGTCCATTAATTGTAATTATACCTCCTAGTCTCCTATATATACCAAGGAGACAATTTCATTTTGAATCATCTTGTAATTGAACATTTATGTGGGCATACAGAGGTTTCCTCCTCGAAGAGGCTTATTATTTGAATTTATCTCTTTTTTAAGGCGTCGAGTACTTATTCTGAGGTTTTTCTATGCTATATTTATTTTTGGTTCCTAACATATGGTATCAGAGATCAAGGTCTTAGGGTTTTGTTTCTACATCTGAGACACCTTGGCATTTTCGCTATAACCACTTTTCTACAATGATTCAGAAGGAACATCTTGGAGGATATTTAGTAGAAGGATCAAGACCTTGAACTCCAGAGGATATTCATAGAAATTAGTAAGGTATCTGTGGTAACAATTTTAGCTTTTGGGTCATCCTAAATTTGTAGATACACATTGTGGAAGATAGGGTATCTTACTAGTCCTATTGACTAGTCTCAAGTAGGTGTTTTGGGTAAAAAAATCATAACTTCTTACTAGAGTATCCAAATTGAGTGAGACTAGTTGCATTTGATAGTGGACAGACCATAGTAGTTTTTGTACAAGTTTCATAATTTTATATCAATTATTTTTTGTGGGGCACACTATACAAGTGAGATCTCCTAGAAAGGATAAAAACAAGCAAGTTGTGGGGAAGTTACTGTAAATTCCACTTGGCACATCCAATTTTGATCAGACCTATGGCATTGCAGAGAAGAAATATCATCGACCAACAAAAAAGAAAATTTCATACTCAGAAGGGCCAAAATTTTGGAGATACAATAAAAGGAAGATTGTCTAGCAGAACCACCTCAAAATCAAGGCTTCAAGAGATACTTGGCCAACATGCCACCAAAAAAGGGAACTTCTACACCAAATAAGCCTCCAAACAATCCTACTTGGACTCTTTATGAAGGTGAAGAAATGCATAGGGACATAAATGATTTACAAAATAAGATAGTAACAAAATATGAACTACAAGAGATGGAAGCTAAGCTGGAGGCAAAGATGGATGGTTTAAAAGAGGAGATCATGGAAGGATTGAAACAAATCGTAATAGAGAGGAAACCTGAAAGTGAAAATGTATCCCATGAAATTCATGATGAGGACAGAAGGAAGGTGAATCAAGAATGGAGAAACTCTAACTTTGGGTTGAAGACCAACCATGTTCCTAAGATTGATATGAGGAAGTTTGATGGCAAGGAACCTATCACATGGATACTTCAAATGGAGCAATTCTTTGATCTACATAATGTGCCACATACACAAAATGTATGCATTGCTTCTTTGTATTTAGAAAACAATTAATTTGTATGGTATATATGGATTTGTTCTCGCAAATCACTCGTCACTTGGACAATTTTTACAGAAGAAAATATAACACACTATGAGGATACAAGGAGCAATACCTTATTTAGCCAATTGATAAATCTTAAGCAAAAGGGTTCAGTCACAGAGCACATTGAGAACTTCCAAAGATTGAATATAAAGGTAACAAATATTCTAGATGAGCACTTGATTGATGTATTCATAGGAACTTTAAGAGGTAACATTCAACATGAGGTTCACCTTTAGGAACCCAAATTATTGGATAATTCATTTAGGGTGGCAAGAAATGTTGAAAGTAAAAATATGGCTATGGCTACCAGGAGGACGAATCCTAACATATATAGAAAAAATAATGCTCCTTCTTCTAAAACACCTGAACCTACAAGGTTGACACCTCAACAATTGGAGGAAAGAAAAGAAACAGTTTTATGCTTTAATTGTGACAACAAGTACAGTAAGGGACATAAGTATTGTGAGAAGAAATTATTCTACATAGATTGTGAAGAGGAAGAAGAAGAAGAAGAAGAACAAGAACCATCTCAACATGAAAACATAGAAGCAATTTCATTTGAAGAGTTGACTTCGATGGTATCGTGCAATTCATTGGCTAGAATTAGCACTCCTCAAACCCTCAATATAGAAGGATATCTCAAAAAGAAAAGGTAATGGTCCTAATTGATTGTGGTAGTACTCATAATTTCATTCACTATAAATTAGCCAAAGATCTCAATTTCTTTGTATATCCAGCACCAGAGTTTCAAGTAATGATTGTAGATGGAGGAACTATCAATTACTTAGAAAAATGAAATAACATCAATCTTACTATGGGGGAATATGTAATGAATAGTCCAATGATTTCTATACCCATGGGTGGTGCTGATGCTGTACTAGGAATCCAATGGTCACAATCATTAGGAACAATGGCTTTTAATTTTCAAGAAATTTTCATTGGAAGGAAAATAAATTGAGTTAAGAGGTATCACAGGGAAACCCGGTAAGGTGATAAGCTCTAATGGCATGAGAAAATTATTGAAAAAGTGGCATCAAGGTATTATTGCACAGCTATGCTCACTAGATGTTCAAACATCTAAGCCATCTATTCCTCTAGATCTCGAAGGGATCATTGATAAGCATTCCAAAGTATTTGAAGATATTCCCAAATGTCTTCCACCCACTGGAAATCATGATCATGATATTCAAATAATTCTTGGGAGTTTTCCTCCTAACATCAATCCATACAGATACCCTTATGCCTAGAAGAGTGAAATTGAGCGCATGGTTGAAGAAATGTTAGAGGCTGGCATTATTAGACCTAGTCAAAGTTCTTACTTTGCACCGGTGGTAATGGTATTCAAGAAAGATGACTCATGGTATATGTGTCCAGATTATAGAGAGCTCAAAAAGATCACTATTAAATATAAGTTTCCCATTTCTGTCATTGATGAATTGTTAGATGAACTACATGGAGCAATCTATTTCACAAAGTTGGATCTTCATTCAGGGTATCATCATATTAGAATGAAGGAAGAAGATATCCCAAAAACAACATTATGAACTCATGAATGCCATTATGAATTTTTGGTCATGCCTTTTGGCCTTACAAATGCACCTTCCACATTCCAAGGGTTGATGAATTCCATTTTCAATCCCTTTCCTCAAATTTTTTTTTTAGTATTTTTTAATGATATACTAATCTATAGCAAGTCTTGGGAGGATCATGTGTGACATGTTGACACGGTGCTACAACTACTAAAGGAGAAACAACTATATGCCAAACCATCCAAATGTTTCTTTGGAGTGAAGGAGGTAGAGTATTTTGTTCATATTGTATCTCATGAAGGTATCAAGGTATACCCTAACAATATTAAGGTCATATGGACTAGCCGATTTCCAAAACATTGAAGAATCTTAGAGGATTTTTGGGTTTGACAGGTTACTGCCGCAAGTTTTTTCGACATTATGGAATAATAGCAATACCTTTAATGTCACTAACTAAGAAGGATGCATTTTCATGGACTCCAGAGGCAACTAAATATTTTGAACAACTTAAAGAGGTGATAGGCAAATATCTTGTCTTGACCACTATAGACTTCACAAAAACCTTTATTATGGAATGTGATTCCTCGGGAAATGGAATTGGTGTTGTCCTAATGAAAGAAAGAAGGCCCCTAGATTTTGAAAGTTGACCACTCAAGGGAAAGGACTTACACAAACCCATTTATGAGAAGGAAATGATGGAAATACTACATGCATTGAAGAAATGACATCCTTGACTAATAGGTAGGCACTTCAAGGTCAAAATAGATCATGATAGTCTTAAATAATTCTTGGAACAAAGACTATCTTTAGAAGAACAACAAAAATGGGTAACCAAGATATTGGGTTATGATTTTGAAATCGTCTATTAAAAAGGGAAGATCAATATTGTGGCAGATGCACTCTCAAGGAAGGATGAATATGTTGAGGCCTTTCTCTATGTTATCTTGATCATCCAACCCTATTCGATAATAGAATCAAGGGATGAATGGAAGAATGACGAAGCAGTGTGGACATCGGATACATTTACATGGAAAAATGATTCACTATGGTACAAAGATCGCTATATTTATGTAAGAACTCCCAACTCAAACAAAATGTACTATTGGAATTGCACACCTCTCCAGTAGGAGGGCACTTGGGATTTTTAAAAACCTACCATAGGGTCAAGAAGGAAATTTTTTGGGATGGACTTAAAAATGATGTTCAAAGGTTTGTGGTAGAATTTTTGGTTTTTCAAGAAAATAAGGTGGACACAATTAATACCCCGGGTCTTTTACAACCATTATCCAACCCAAGTCAGCGCTGGGAGGAGGTTTCCATTGATTTAATCACAGGGTTACCAAAGTCTGAAGGAAAGAGTGTCATCATGGTGATTGTTGATAGATTGACCAAGTACACACACTTTTGTGCACTCTCTCATCCCTTCAAAGCTAGTATAGTTTCCATCGCATTCATGGAGAATGTTCAAAAGCTACATGGAAGCCCAAAGATTATTGTAAGTGTCAGAGATCCTATGTTCACTGGACATTTTTGGACATAATTATTTTCTTCTTTGGGTACTGAATTGGCTCATAGATCATCCTATCATCCTCAATCCGATGGACAAACTGAGATAGTGAACAAATGTCTGGAAGGCTACCTTCATTGCTTTGTCTCTGATAAACAAACACAATGGTTCAAATGGTTACCCTTGGAAGAATGGTGGTATAAAACTTTCTTTCATAATGCAGCAAAAATAACACCATTTATGGCACTCTATGGATACCACCCTCCTTCCATCACTTCTTCTCTAAAAGAAAATCTAAGGTTCAAGTAGTGGAATATCACATCGAGCATCAACAACAAGTTCTCCAAATATTAAATAACAACCTGACCATGGCCCATAATCGTATGAAACAACAAGAAGATCAACATCGTAGTGAAAGAAGTTTTGAAGTAGGGGATTGGGTGTTTTTAAGACTACAACCATACACACAGATGACCCTCAATCAAGCCAAGAAGGATACTAAATTATCACCAAAGTACTATGGACCTTATAAGATGTTGCAAAAGATTGGTACTATGGAATACAAATTGGAGTTGCCTACATATTCACGAGTACACCCAGTTTTCCATGTTTCATTCTTAAAGAAGGTTATAGGTGACAAGATCCTAGTTCAAACTGTATTTCTAGAACTTGACGAGGAAGGAAAAATCATATTGGAGCCTGAAGCCATCACTGACACAAGAATTCTCCAACTGAGGAATAGATCCATTTTAGAGTATCTCATTAAATGGAGGAAACTATTGGCTTAAGATTCCACTTGGGAAGATGAGTCTTTTATACAGAAGCATCCATAGTTACTCAAGCGTTGAAAACAATAGTTGTCTCAAGGGGAGGAGCATGTTTAGCCCTAAATAGTGGCTCATTACCTCTTAATTGGGGCATATTATATTAGTAATGTTATTTTATTTATGTCGGATTTAGTCCATTAGTTGTATTTATGCCTCCTAGTCTCTTATATATACTAAGGAGACATTTTCATTTTGAATCATCTTGTAATTGAAAATTTATGTGGGCATAAGGAGGTTTCCCCCTCGAAGAGGCTTATTATTTGAATTTATCTCTTTTTCAAGGAGTTGAGTACTTATTCTGAGGTTTTTCTATGCTATATTGATTTTTGGTTCCTAACACGGACCGTAATTGAAAACACAGTTTTGGAGAAAGGACACATGGAGGCTTGAGGTAAATTGTGGGGCAAAACGCAGTTTGATCTCAAACCACATTTGGTTGTGCCCGCATTCGCATGGTCACATGAGATCATCACCCAAGGTTACATCAGTAGAAGATAGGGGAAGGAGCTAGCGCTGCTAGGCTCCACATCAGAGGTTACACATTGAAAAATCATAAGGGCCTCTGTGTGTATAATCCAACGACATTGATCAAACATAATCTGATTGAAGGGTTGTTGTTTCACTTCATGATTTCTTGATCAATTACAATTCAATTGCACTAAATGAATCATTGTTCCTGAGTGTTGGAATCATGATGCCTAAGTGTTTTTGAGATTCCGGACTTGAGCGCTAGAGATGCAGAGTGTAACGGATAATGAGAGAAGGAATAAAAGAAAAATGTTGTGATAGAGAGAGGTTGTTGTTTCTTGGTAAAATAAGTTGAACTGTATGTGATCAAGAAGATAGAAGAAACATAGACGAAAAGATGCAGAGATAAAGAAAATAAGTTGGCCATAGAAGAAAAGGTGAAAACATAAGACTGTACAAGAAACTAAGAGCATGATAAGAATAGAGGACAAGAATATGGAGACAGAAAAAAAGTGGAGCCAAGCATGAACAGAAAGAAGCAGAACAAAATTGCAGAATAGAGAAGAAGTGGGAATAATTGAAATGTTTGTATTGTTTTAAGGTATTATTCAAGTAAATATTTATAATCAGGGTGGTAGGGTGGTGCTACGGAGGACTGTTTTCCTTGGAGTTTCAAGTGGGTTCTTGAACACAGGGAGTTGTAGGTTCCATCTGGTTGCAGACAGAAAAACCAGGGTGGTAGGGTTGTGCAAAGGAGAACCATTGTTCTCTGTTATACATGTTGGTGCATGTGTGACTAGAAGTTGGTTCTTTTATCTAGTTGGTGCTAGAACACTCAAGGAGTTGGTGCTGTCAGTGTTAAGAACCAAACATCAATATAGCATAGAAAAACCTCAGAAAAAGTACTCGATGCCTTGAAAAAGATATAATTTCATATAATAAGCCTCTTCGAGGGGGAAACATCCTTTTACCCCACTTAAATATTCAAGTACAAGATGATTCAAAATGAAAATGTCTCCTTGGTATATATAGGAGACTAGGAGGTATAATTACAACTAATGGCCTAAAGACGACATAAATAAAATAACATTACTAATCTAATATGCCCCAATTAAGGGTTAATGAGCAAGCTGACATAAATAAAATAACATTACTAATATAATATGCCCCAATTAAGGGTTAATGAGCCCAATATTAGGGCTTAATATGCCCCTCCCCTTGAGACAAGTGTTGTCTGCAACACTTGAGTAACTCTGGATGCTTCTGTATAAAAGACTCATCTTCCCAAGTGGAATCTTCAGCCGATAGTTTCCTCCATTTAATGAGATACTCTGAAATGGATCTATTCC
>ML787643.1:215827-263633 GCA_009831015.1 Picea engelmannii | reverse complement strand
CTTAAGTTGGCCTAAGAATTGCTCAATTCCAGAAATCCGTTTGAGCGAAAGCGTTCTAAAGTGTTAGCCTTATCATTTTCGATGGAATTAATATGTGTACTAGATGTTGCAGTACCCACTGAATTCTATGCTAAATTGTTGCATAAGGTTGTCGAGTGCCGAATAAGTCGTTTAGGGAATAGGGAGCAAGAAGAATCCGAGGGGATGATATTGCTTACTGATTTGGCGGGGCCGCTTTGGCTGTGGCTTCAAGAGAGAGGGTGCCGCCCTGCTGCTATTGTTTTCGAGGGGGAAACCCGTCGTCTGGTGAACCATTGCTTGGAAATCAACGGGATCTGCCTCTTGCCGATGAAATTATTCATCACCAGGATGGATATCTGATATTGTTTCCATTCCATATTGTTCCCATTCCATCGCTCTAAAGAAATGGAGACATTACCTCATGGGAAAGAGGTTTGAACTGAGGACAGACCATAACAGTCTAAAGTATTTGTTTGATCATCCAACCTTGAATGCTAGGCATAGTATATGGTTGGAATTACTTTGTGAGTATGATTTTGATATCAAGCATATCAAAGGAAAGGAGAACAAAGTGGTTGATGCACTCAGCAGAAGAGTGCATGAACTACATGCTACGACCATTAGCATGTATCAAACTGATATTAAAGGCATAATTTAGGAAGCTGCAAATGTTGATTTGGAGTACGTGGAATAGGTAGCAAGGTTACAGCAAGGTAAGATGCTACAGAAAGTGGAAGATTATAAATTGGAAGCCGACGGAACACTCCTATACAAAAATAGAATTTATGTACCTAATTCCCAGAAATTAAGAATTATGATCTTGAAGGAAATGCATAATTTGCCTTATGTTGGGCAACCTGGATATCAGAAAATAGCGGCAGCAGTCAAGAGCCATTACTTTTGGATAGGTATGAAGAAGGAAATTGTGGAATACATCGCCAGATGTATGGAGTGCCAGAAGGTTAAAGTTGAACATAGGCACCTAGCAGGGTTGCTACAGCCATTACCCATTCCTGAGTGGAAGTGGGAAGTGGTGACAATGGATTTCATCATAGGATTACCCAGAACAAATAAGAAACATGATTCCATCATGGTGGTGGTGGATAAGCTTACAAAAGCTGGCCATTTTACTCCATTGAAGACTACTCACAAGGCAACTAATGTTGTTGATATCTATATGAGGGAATTAGCATGATTTCTCGGTATTCCCAAGACAATTGTGTCTGACAGAGACCCGAAATTTACCTCAAAGTTCTAGAAGGGGTTATTCAAAGGTTTTGGAACGAATATGAACTTCATCACTGCTTATCATCCTGAGTCTGATGGGTAGACAGAGAGGGTGAACCAAGTTATAGAATATATGCTAAGGATGTATGTGATGGAAAACCCATCTAAATGGGAAGACTACCTACACTTGGTAGAATTTGGCTACAACAATGGGTATCAAGCATCACTGAAGATTAGCCCATTTGAAGCACTTTATGGTAGAAATTGCAATACACCAATAAGTTGGGACAACCTAGATGATAGGGAAATGGTTGGGGCAGAGTTTCTCAAGAAAATGGAAGAGAAAATGCTAAAAATTAAGCAGAATTTGAAGGTTGCCCAAGACAAGCAGAAAATTTATGCTGAAAAGAATAGAACCCATAAGGATTTTAAAGTGGGTGATCATGTTTTCTTGAAAGTGAAAGCCAACATAAGTTCCCTAAAGCTGGGAAACTGTTCCAAGTTGGCAGCCAGATATTGTGGGCCATTTGAAATCCTAGAAAGGATTGGACCAGTTGCATATATGCTTGCATTGCATGCATCCATGACTGTACATAATGTGTTTCATGTCTCATTGCTTAAGAAATATATACCTGATGTTAATCATGTTATTGATTGGAATGTGATTCAAGTGGAGCAAGAATGCATCTTGCAAGTGTGTCTGGTGCGCATATTGGACTGAAAGAGAAAACAACTCTGGAATCGAGCCATAGGGATTTTAAAGGTCCAGTGGAGCTGGTACGGTCTTGAGGACGCGACATGGGAGCATGATGATGCTATGCGGGCATAATACCCACATCTTTTTGAAGATTTTGAAAAATCTTGTTGATGTTGTGTAAATAAGTTTCACTAAGGACAGTGCAAAAATAAGGGGAGGGGATTGTAATACCCCAAGGACGAGCCCCAGTTGTTTTATGAATTGTAAACATATTTTGTAGGCTGGTGAGCCGACCAATTATAAGTTGGTAGGCTTATGTGTTAGTAGGCTGTAGAGCCTAGGTGTTAAAGGTCGGGAGCCTATTTTGTACATGTAAATATTCATATTATTAATATAAAAACATTGTTGCATGTAGACCGACCACGAAAAAAGAGTGGTGGGGGACTAAACTCCACTAGGTTGGGTAAGGGAGAGGGGGTTGAGAGGTTGGAAAAAGGGGCTAAACCTAAGGGCTTAAGTCCAAGAGAATAATAATTTATTATTATTATTTCAAAGGTTGTTTAAAAGGATATGTTTTTATCCTAAGTTTTTGGGGAAGGACAGGTGATTTCCAAAAGGAAAGGAATGTGCTTCCTGAGCAATAGGTGTAGGCTCAAGCACATGCAGACTTAAGGGAGAATTCTCATTGTTGCAGGGGGGCATGCAGGCACTTTCATGCACCCGCTCACTCGCTCAGGCACCCACGCACACACATGGGAAAAGATCGCTCACGTAGGGGGGGTGGGGGGGTTTACGCCCAGAGTTTGGCTCGTGCTTTCATCATTTCAGGCTATGCTAGACCAGTCTCCCTGTCTCTCCTCACAAGTTCACTCACACACTAAGCAAGCCCACTGCCATCCATTTCCGCCATTGTTGAACCCGTGACCATTTTTCACCTCTATAATTTACTGAGTCATCCCTTGCCTTACCCAAATTAGCTATTGTGGTCGAAGAAGCAGGTTGTGAGGCCTATGAGAAACTCTCTCTCCAGGTGAGAGAGGTGGATATGGATTGAATAAGAAGGTTGCCAGGCCTGTGAGAAACTCTCTCCAAGTGAGAGAGTGTGATGCGGAGGTGAGTTCTCCTGGAAGGAGTCACGTAGCTGCTATAGAGCTCTAAGAATTCTGGTCTGGCTTGTTGTTGAAGCCCAAGGTAGGGGAGGTGGAGAAGCCGATGGACTATGTGAAAGTGAAGGTGTATACTCTTGGGGTGGGATAGGCATGTGGGGAATGAGAGTCTGTGAGCAGTGGGCGTAAGTGGCTCCTGGGAGGGAATCCTTCTTCTTAAACTGTGTGACTTTCCTATTGACCTCTCCTAGCCTAGGAATCCCTTTCCCGATGGAGTTTAGTCTCAGTTCAGGGGTGATGTACTGCTGAAAGTGATGAGCAGTGTGGTCTAAGGATGGGAGGTTCATGGAAGGTCTGCACGCAATTGGTGGTTTTTACTCCAGTTAAAAGATAAGTAACATTCCCATGCTTAATTATGTATGTTACGCATGTCTGTGATTCTTGAATGTTATCATGTGTTCTGTTGCATGTAGGAATTATTGTCAATTCCATTTGAATCTGTATGATAGCAGTAACTCTGTGTTACTTGTTTTAAACTCATTAGAAATTCATGTTATATAGATATATGTATGTTCCTCTGCGGCATTGCCCGACAGTGGTGTTGATGGTCGAAAACATTACATTTTGGTATCAAAGCTAGTTTATTGAAGACAAGGTATTTGGGTGGTGTTTCCCGATAGTGGTGTTGATGGTCGGGAACGTTACACCCTCTCTCATGGAATCATAACCCCCTATCTCTTTTGTTCGTGTTCGTCTTGCAGCCAATGATGTATTTTATTAATATATATGAAGTATTACATATAGATTAATACATTCTAGTTCATAAGGTTTAAAACCAGGGTGTTACACCCATGGACCATGAAATGAAAATACCTGGACGACACATGAAAAATAGTCATGGATCAACCATGGTTTCACATATTACTAGGAAATGGAAGGCAATATGACAAATCACTATAGAGGGAAGATAGCAAGAATGAGAATAGGTTTGCTATTTGACTCACTATAATGGAAATTCTTTTGAACCATTCACTTGCTTGTTAGTGCCTCTTTTTTAGATGGTTGTGTTGGAGGTGGGATAATTGTTTTAACCGCTTTTTGTTGATATGTTTCAGTTATTTTAATTAGGGGTTTTCATATCCACTCTTTTATGTATTCCCTCATGGGTTCCACCATGATCTCATGTTTAGTATTTATTTCAAACAAATCATTATCCATCTCTCTTAGGTCCATACCTAATTAGTGCAACGTGGCATCTACCTCATCATTTATGTTGATATATATGACTAGCCACCTTTCAATTTCTTCCTCAAAGAATTCTATTGAGTCAATGAACTCACTTTCTCATGCAACTTTTAATACATCAATTTGTTCTAATAATTTCTCTTTAGATAAAAGTATTGTGTCAATTAATAAATTTGGGCCATTGAGTTCCTTTGTGAGATCCACGAGCTTAAAGAAAAGGTCACCTCTTTTAATCTTCACAACATCTAACTCATTTAACATTTCTCTTAAAAATTTTATTCTTTTCAAACAACAAGCATTAATTTGTTTCATCCAAATATTAGAAGGAAGGTTTTGTTCTCTTTTGTGGATATCACTTAAACTTGAAACTTTAGCTAAAAATGTTCCCACAGCATCTTTGTAAAAACCTTCAGCATTTTCCAGATCCTTTTGGAGATATTCTTTGAAGTGTGTAGTCCTTATTGAAAATTTGGTGGAGCTTTGTGCAAGCTCCCGAATTTCCTGGATTAAATCTATTATTTTTTCTATCACGTCTCCAATACACTTTCAACAATAAACTAGATGAACCTTTCCATTTGCTTCTACTTTCTGGAATATTCTCTAAGGTAAGTGCTAGTTGAACCGTGTTTAGTGGCTCAACAAACAATGGTCTTAGAATTAGAGTTGCCTCCAACTCCTGTATTTTTTCCTTTAAAATTAAATTTTCATTTTATATGTTATCGACAGTTTCCTTCAGTGCTTCTTCAGTTTCTTCATGAAACTGTACAATATTCGAAAGTGCAACCCCATGGAAATCAATTTCGATTTACATTTCTCAGACATTTTCTTGTTTTTCATATTTACTTTTTCAATTAACATTTTTTTAGAGTTTCTATTGTAGTCCACATAGTGGAATGTCATAGAATCCTCTTCAAAAACTTTTGGTTCCTAGGTTACCAGAGATTCAACAATTTCTTGGGTTTCCAACAGTCATTATTCACACCAGTTGGGTTCTTTGATAATCTCATCTACATCGATTGCATGAGTACTTTCTTGAATTTCTGGTATTTCAAGTCTTGTTTTATGGGTATCTATTTTTCTTTTAGTAAAGGTATGTACAGTATGGGATTTTTCAATATTTTTCTTTGTTGGGTCCTTTTCACTGACATCATCAGAATTTTCCGCGATTGTTTTCCTTGTTTCCAAACCATTGCTTCTTGGTTTTGTTCTTACCGGGGTACTTTTTCGAGACACGCTTAGAGAATTGGGATTTGCATTTGTTACTTCTCTGTCTTTTTGACGATATCATTCATTGGTAATGGATAATTATTCCATATCATTATAAGATTAATTTATTTGGGTCTCAGAAAGGTTCAAATTATCCCCTCCTTCTTCTTTAAATTGTTCAGTCTTGGTAAAATAAGAAGAATATCCCACAAGGGACATATGTGCAGTAAGTAATCATTAGGGTCGAAACCCTCAACGCATTTCACTTCATTCAAGTCGAGTTGGTCAAGTTGACCTGCAAGTTCATCTAAATGGGAGATGTGCTTTACAAAAATCTCTCTAACTTTCCATGACAACAAGATGAATTTCCTTTTTATTTTCTCATTATAGAAATGAGCCCAGTCTTTGTATTGCTTGCATAACTCTATAATAAAGTGCCTATTTGATACATAGAAAGGGAGGAGAAAGGGTTTCTCCTCGAAACAAAATAACCTTGTAACGTCGAAATCCTCTGTAATTTCAAAAACTCATTTCTATGAGAGAAAGGTGGAAGCCTCAAGTGACAATCTTGATCTGTTAAGGACAAAGATTAATTTTTTAAATTCTAAAATGCAATTGTTGTGAACCGGGTATAAATGATACTAATCCTTGTGCCTCCATGAGGATGGATACCATGCGAAGATTGGTTCCACCTTAAAGTAGACAATGATTTCCTTCGACAAGTCCCTGAAAACATGGCAGTATGTTATGCTGAAAATCAAATCAGATGTCATGTAAAATTTTCGAGTCTTCTTTAGACCACCTAGTTGAAATGAGATTCATTAGAAATAATGTGACCCAAATCAATGAGGAAATATTCATGCACGGTGAAATGTAGGATATAAATGATATTTCTTAACACAGAAGTCATGGATTTCAAACCGATCATGAGAGAAAACAACCAAACAAATTCTTTGTAGGGATACTTTAAGGCACTTACCTCAATATTGAAAGAACATGTATTAGTTTTAGGGTCGACCAAATATTTATGGAGAAATTCTCCTCCTCCTCTATGTTCTTTGAGTAATTCATTGGATTCTTCACCCTTGAATTGCATGGTGAGATTCAAGAGTCGTAACATTATTTTAAACACTAAAATATCTAAGCAAATAGGTTCTTGTCTTTGGAGCTGAATTATTCTCCTTTTTTAATCAAATTTATCTGTGCACCACTGGACTAGCTCTTTGAAATATTTTACCTTCAGAACATAACCAGCAAGGGCAATGCATGAGGTTCATACTTGGTTTGTTTTCTTCTCAGCATGAGGGAGGGAATTGTAGTAGTTGTAAGCTCGCAACCACTGAAACTCTTGGTCTTCATCTCTGAGCATGTTTATCATATCTCCATGATACAACTCTTTTCTCCTACTTGACATTATTTACACTGCTTTCTATTCTTACCACTAGGTGGCACTACTATCGATATAACGTTTTACAGCTTGGCATATTATTTCTTTATTTAATTTACCATGTATTTCCCTAATGATTAATCATCATAGCCCTTATTTCAAAAGTGTTGGCATGCATGATGAGATTTTGAATTTATTACAAGAATTTAAGAAATATTTTCCACTTTAATAATAACATTATGTTCACTAAAGTGGCAGATGATGTGGCGGAGGAAATAAATGAAAATGGGGAATGGTTATGTGATGTCATGGAAGATGGAAAATGGTTAAGTGTGGAAGTGAAAAAAGAGGAATTGAAAGTGCATGATGGTGAAGGTGGGATTGTGGGTGTGGGACACAGTACATGATGAGATGAAAATTGTGGAAGGGGAGGATTCCTGCATCCGCAATTGAAAAATAGACTAAGTATGGGAAAAGTTCATTATGTCAGTCGCAAAAGTAAGAGGGACACTCTGTAGAACATAGACTGTGGATTGTGGGACATGAGACATGGGAAAAAGTAAGTGAAATAAATTGTTGTCCCGCATCCACATTCCAAGAAAATTGTTAAGTATGAAAAAGGTAGAAGGTGCATTTTAGAGGACGTGGAGACATATGGGTTTTTCTAAGTGTTGCACGAGTGCGGGCCACAAGACATGGGAAATTGCAAGTTTGGAACATTTTGGACTCCCACAACGGGACTCCCACACACTTGAAAAATGACTAAGTGTTGGGATTTTGAAAGAAGAAAAATGACTAAGTATAAATACATAGGCTTGTGGGTCTGCGGACCTGGGAATTTGATAGTTGAATGACCCACAACTCACATTTGAAAGGAGAAAATAACTAAGTAAGGAAGATTTGAAAAACAAAGAAAAACAAAGGAAAAATACTAAGGATGTGTGTATATGTACTAACATTGATCAGTGAATGTGGATCAACATTTGCATCCAACTATGGGACAATGACCCCCTGTAGGTTGATGAGAATCCAGAATATTCTTCCATTGGGAAAATGGAGTCAAAAAGAAGAGAAAAAGGGAAATAAAAGAGAATAGACTAATAGGGGATGTACAAAGGAGTACCAAGAATAAATATATATAGACTTTGACTTGGGGATTTTAACAGATTAAATGTTTAAAATATTGCCCATTCATAGGAAAAGGTTGAATATTTCCTTTCATATCCTTCAACGAGTATGAGTTGTAACCAATAACGTTTTCAATTTGATATGGGCCAATCTAGAGAGCTTCAAATTTCATGTGGAAAGATCGTTTTTCTTTTTCTTTTTCAATAACAAAACCAATTAATCTTTTGAAAATTCTTTGAAGTAGTACTCTTGTTAAAGTACATTTTGACCACTTCTTGTCTTCTTTTTATTGTCAACGTTGTTTGTTCTCTTTGTTCTTCAAGTTTCAGAAGTTCATGATATCATTTTTGCAATGGTGGTTTTTCTTCTTTATCTTCAATATCTCTAGTAAGTGCAAGGGAATTCAATTCCAAATGTAGTGGTAATCTTACTTATTTTCCATACACTAAAGTATATGGATTGTGTCGAGTACTATCTTTTTGGGTGAGATGGCTTGCCTAGAGTGCATCTATCAACTTTTTGTGCCAATTATTATGGTTAGCCTCAATTGTCTTCTTGATGATTTGAATTAATGTCTTATTTGTTGACTCTGCCAAACCATTTCCTTGTAGATAATATTTGGATGATTGCCCCATGATGATTCAATATTCTCCACAAAAATTTGTAAATTTTGATCCAATGAAGATTGAGCCATTGTATGTTATGAATTTTTCTAGTACACCAAATCTTGACAAGATATTTTCTTTTAGAAAATGAATCAACTTCTCTGTATCCACATTTCTTAAAGCCACAACTTCTTTCCAGTTAGTAAAATAATCAGTTGCAATGATAATATAAGCATGACCTTTACTATATTTAGGATTTATTAGACCAATTACATCTAAGCCCCATTGTGCAAATGGTTGCTCCACCATTGCAGATTGTAATGGCATTATAGCTCTTTTTAATTTTCCTAAAATTGTTGGCATGGAGTAAATTTTTGAATCCACTCATAAGGATATTTGAACATAGTTGGTCAATAATAACCAACCCAAATGATTTTGTGAGCTATTATAACTGGTGAGAAATTTCTACCACAAACACCACTATGAAATTCTTGAAGTATTTCTCTTGACTTTGAATTATCCAAGCAACTCAATACAACACTATCAAAATTTCTTTGGAATAGTACACATGAGACTAGAACATATTGATTTGTCTTTGTTTTCAATGTTCCTCTTTCTTTGGAAGACATTTTAGGAGGGAATTGACCAGATTTAAGATAAAAAATTATGTCGTTATACCATTCTGAGTTTGCTAAACTTGTCCCTTGTATCACAACATAAAATCCATTGGGAGGAGAAATGTTCACAAATTCAATTCCAGTCATGAATTTACATAATCCTTTCCCCTTTATAGCTTTCAAGGGTTTAATATCCAAATCATATTCTTGAAGTTTTGCCAACCAATTTTCTCATATACCTTATCTTAATTCTTGGTTGAGAAACATCTTTACTAGTGAATGTGGAACATAAGAAATAATATGGGATTGTAGAATGTAAGTCATGAAATGAGCAATTGTTTTGACCAAGCAAATAGTTTGCTTCTCAATGATTGAATAATTTAATTCATAATCATGCAAGGTTTTACTCATGAAAGCAATTGGGAGTTCTTCAAGTTTTTTATTTTTCTGGGTAAGGATGGAGGAAGGAGTTTCTTCTAAAGCAAATGAGTACAATATGAATTCCTTATCGAAATCAAGACTGGAAAGAACAGGGGCAGTAGTGATGGAATCTTTGATTTATGTGAAATCCTTTTGAATATCAGGTGTCCATTCAATTTTTTTTATCTTTCTTCAACAGTTTATTTATTGGTTTGACAATTGTAGCATAATCTAGGACAAAGCATTGAATGAAATTTATCTTTAAAAATAAAGATTGTACTCCTTTTCTTGATGTGGGAGGGTTTAGGTAATTTATTGCATTGAATCTTTCTAGATCAATGTATACTCTTCTTTGCTCACAACATGGCCTAAAATCTTTCCTTCTGTGATGGCAAAAAAAACACTTTACTAGAGGCTTTATCTTGCGATTTATGATTCTTAATTTTTTCTTGAAAGGTTTTGATCCCTCTTTGAGTGGCATGATATGATGAAATATAGACTTGTCATATTATTTTAAATCATCATAACCCCAAGAAAAAAATTCCTAAAATTCTTTGAACAACTGAGTATATTGATCAATTTGTTCAGTAGTGCAACCAGTGCCCAGATTTATGTACTTTGGAGAAGAAGGAGTGTCAATGTTGATCTTTTGTCTCTCTTGAATTTTTCTAATAGATGATTCTTCTTTTGGATTCATAATATTTCTTTGGTCATCTCTTGTAAAAATGGATTTCAAACTGACACAGTTCTTGGGAGTAAGTTTAAGATTTTGATAATGAATTTCCTTCTGATGTTTTTGAATTTCTTTTGAATCATTTGATATCAGTGAGTCATTAACAGTGAAGAAACTTACAATATGTTCATCATTTTCAAATACTTGCAACTATTCTTGAATATCCAATATTGAAGGCCGAAAAATTGTCTTTACATGAAAAGTACTCAACTTTGAGAATATTTTGTATTAAAAAGGGATGTAGTTATTGCCAACGAGTCTGCCTTTAGATTCTTTTCTCTAGGAATGAAAGAGATATTGAAAGAATTAAAAGAATTCATGAGTTCACAAACTCTGCATGCATAATCCTTCGGTTTTTCTTTCTTAATTATGTATTTCTTCCTGATATGATTGATAACCAACTCTAAATCACTAGTAACTACCAGATTTTCAACTTTCATCTGAAAGGAAAGAATCATCCCTTGAATTAATGCCTCGTATTTTTCTTCATTATTGGTACATGGGAATTCCAATATGATAGCATGTGGATAAATTCTAGATTGAGGACTCTTAAAAACAATACCAGCTCCATTTCCAGACTTGGAACAAGCCCCATCAAATGAAATTTTCCAAAATCCTTCGAAAGAGTTTTCTTCATCACGCTTAGGCAGACTTATTTGTTCACTACTAAAAATAGCATAATTTCCAATTCCAGCATCAACATAGTTTTTCATTACTTCATTTTCCTTTTACTTAAATGATATGGGCTTTCTATGCTCCTGAGGAACTCTGATCATATTCCCATCCTCATCAGGAAGCATCATGCAACTTCCATCATTCATGATATATCCTCCAATTAATGAACACCAATCTCTTTCCAACACAATGCCATATGTTCGAGGCAAATCAACAACTATAATAGTAAAAATTGTGGTGATATGAGGGGTTGTGGTTATCCATGCACAAAAATATTTTATTTCACCATAGGCAAGGACTTTTCTTGAATATATGACATATATGCTCTCGATAGTTTCATAATTCCTTGTGCATTCCATTCCAAGTGCTTTCATCATTGATAGTGGCATGATGTTGTTAGTGGCTCCACTATCAACTAGACAATTATGTAATATTAAATCATGATTTTCTATGGATATGTAAAATGGTGGGACTTTACCCCTTGGTCTTATTGATGAAACAATGTTGTTGCCTTGAATTCATATGAGCTACTTCTATTCTTGAATTTGTTTCATTCAATATCTTCAAAATATTTTCTCTTTGTTGAGGTATCTTAACCACCTCCATAAATGGTAAGGTAATTTTTATCTTGGCTAGTTCATCCACCAGATTGTAATTCATTTGAAATGGAGGCTTCGTTTGGTTAACAATTAGTCATTTTTTTGTTGTCTCTGGAATATTAGGTTTTGTCTTTTCTTTTCCAGTATGTTCCTTGGTCTTGAATTTATCTGCTTGTGTTCTTGTTTGCACAATATTATCTTGTGAAAATTATGGATCTTATTGTTCATCAAAAATATAGAAAAGAAATGACCCTTCATCCATTTGTACTGATTCCAAAATTTGATCTTGGTTAGCATCAATCTCTTGATAAAATTATTGAAAATTCTCATCTTCTACAATTTCTTCTAGCACAACAACATTTGGATTTGGAACTCTAGGTGCTCTTGGTCTATGTTCTTCAAATCTAACATTTCTTGTTCTCTAATATTGTAATGGATCTCTCATATTTGGATTAGGTGGAACAAGATTCTTGCATCTCCTGAGTCTAGTAATCTCATTCTACTTTTTTCTGATCGTCCTGCTCATCTGATCCATTTCTATTTTTTGTCTTGTTTCTTAGGAAGCTCCAGGATCGTTTATGACATTAGGGGGAACACCTTGGAGAATTACTCCACCAATTCCTTGATTCTCATAACTTCTTGAAGTAGATGGTTCTTGGATGATATCAGGATTAGCATTGGTCTCTAGCATGTATTCCTCCATCTCTATTTCCTTCTGGATGGATCCGTATATATCATTTATTTGTGAGGATTTGATTGCATAATTCACATTTGCATGCATTGCATTCGTATAACACCCAAATATGACAGGATCATTAAGTCGTTGTTCTTCTGGGATTTGATTTAAATTCTTGAAGAATCATAATTTAAAATCCCTAATTCTTTCTCCCTTTTTTAGATGAATTTGATTAAACTGAGTAACAAGAGTATGGTATGCAATAGGAGGTGCATACATGGTCATAAACATGTTTTCTAAATCATCAAATAATCCAATTGATCGAGTTGGTAGAGAAAAATACCACTCATAGGTTGGGCCTATCATGGTTTGCAGGAAGACTATGACCATTACATCATCATGTTCAACTAGGTGAATGTCACAGATGCTTAAAAAATGATCCATATGACTTCTTTTGTCCATTATCCCATCATCTGAGAATACATGCAAGACTCCTTAAGGTAGGGTTGGCAATGTATGTTGTTCTCCATGTAACTTAAGTTGCTTGGGTCTGGCCCTTCTTCTTGGAATTCTTTGTCTATTATCTTCTTCCCTTTCTTCATTAGGAATTTCATTTCTTAGTTCTTCTTGATCTCCCATGGTTAGGGTCTCAATTATTTCTGATTTTGAACTTTTACCAACCTCATGGAGCAGAAGTTTCTTACTTTTTCTTCTTGTTAGTGGACCTTTATAACGTTCCATTTTTTCTTGGATTCACAATTGTCTTCTTTGTCTCAAGGATATTGCTCTTTCTTGTTCTCGAGAAAGGGTTTCCCAAGATCTTTTGAGTTCAGTATGTATCTTAGCTATTGTTAACACCAAATCATACAGCTAATGCAGAAGACTTCCTTGATTTTTTAGTCTCATCTGCAACTGAGGTAGGTTCGGTTTCAGTTGAGTCATTAAAATTCTGGTATGAGAAACCATCATTTTGTTCTCCCCAATATGGTCACCAAAGATATAATCCTCCTGCATTTTTAAAGAGGTGGTATTCCTCTATTTGTAAATAACATGCAAGAATATAAATAATGCTTGAGAAGGACCAAGATTATTTTTAAATAAATATTCACATGCAAAGAATACCTGAGAAAGGACCAAGTATCTTATAAAAGTAAATATTTACAACATGTTACAAGATCATAAACCAAAAAAGTGTGCATTAAAATAAGACAACATTTCCATCACAACATTCATCAAAATAGAACACAAGACATTGTGAATGCGAGACACAATACATGACAAGATGAAAATGTTGGAAATGGAGGACTCTCGCAAACGCAATTGAAAAATAGACTAAGTATGGGAAAATTTCATTATGCGGGTCGAGAAATTAAGAGGGTCATTCTATAGAACATGGGACTATGGGTTGTGGGACATGAGACATGAGAAAAAAGTAAGTGAAATATATGGTTGTCTTGCATCTACATTCCAAGAAAATGGTTAAGTATGAAAAAGGTAGAAGGTGCATTTTAGAGGACACAGAGATAGATGGGTCGTTCTAAGTGTTGCGTGAGTACGGGGCATAGGACATGGGAAATTGCAGGTTTCAAACATGGTGGATTCCCACAATGGGACTCCCAAATCACTTGAAAAACGATTAAGTGTTGGGATTTTGAAAGAAGAAAAATGACTAAGTATGGATACATGGGCTTGCGAGTCTGTGGACCTGGGAATTTGATAGTTGTATGACCCACAACCCAGATTTGAAAGGAGAAAATAACTAAGGGAGATTTGAAAAGCAAAGAAAAACAAAGGAAAATACTAAGGATGGGTGTGTATGTACTAATGTTGATCAATGAATGTGGATCAACAAGTACCAAACCAAGGAAACCAACCCTGGAAACTACATGTGCCATACATAGTACACATTCCTACATTTATTCTTGTTCTTTTTTCTTGCAACCTATCTATTCTCTTCGCTCATTTTTTCTCTCCTATTTTGTTTCACCCCTTCCCTTTACTTTCATTTTCTTTTCACCTCTTCCTTTTACCATTTTTGCTACCTAAAATTCTTGTTTTGGGGTGAGAGTTGCAAGGTGTCCCAAATGAGTCCATTTACATTGTGATAGATTTTGTCATCAACATGCATACATTGAAAGAGCCAATGATAAATGAGGAAAGGAATACACTCATCCAAATCAATATTCAAGTGAATAATTGAAAGAAGGTAAATGTTCTCTTTAAAAGTGGTTCTCCATGTAATTTAATTTATGTATCTTTAGTTGATGAAATTGTATTAGAAACATATGAGCATCCACAACCATGTTCATTGGGTTGGTTGGAAAACAATGTCGTTATGAGGATCACAAGGCACTATAAGGTTAATTTCCCCATAAATGTTGATTTTGTTGATGAGGCATAATGTGATGTAGCATCTTCTTATGCATGTGATGTGATGTTTGGAAGAACTTATCTATGGGATAGGGATGCACTCTTTTGTAGAAGTGAAAAAAAATATTGCTTGGTCAAATATGGTGAGGCCTACCTCATCAAGACACATAAATGGAATACCTCATCAAGACACATAAATGGAATAGGTAATCTCCTATGGTGGTGGGAGGTTTGGGTAAGAAAATCATTGATGATAGCTAGAAGAAGAGTACCTTTAAATAAGATGTGAAAGAAAACTCAGAGAACATGTTAGAAGCTATGTGCTTCCACCTTTTTCATAATTAAGCTTTTGTGAGATCAAAATCATACCAAATAAGTACATGTCATCTAAAGTGGATTAAGTTCTAAATTTAATTATGAAAGGATAATAAAATGAAGTTGACTAAGTATGTGGATGGGCTAGAAAGGGATTAAGTTTGTTGGTTCAAATTCCAAGAATTAGGAAATATGATAAATTAAGTTATTTGTTCAAATTGAATTATTAATTGACATAAATTATTGTTTTAAGAGTTAGTACATATCAATGTCTTTCCAACAAGATAAATAAGTTTTAAAATGGAATTTATATCAAAAAATGATAGCCTCTGAAAATAAACTCACACTCACCATTGTAGCGCCAAGTGGAAGCCGTGTTAGCTCCCATTATTCACACACATGTAGTAAGCCATGTGAAGTCATCCAAGAAATTGGCTAAGTATGTGAAATGGTGTTGTAAGGGGGTTTCCACCCAATATCCTATTGGACAACTAAGAGGGGGGGGTGAATCAGTTGTCACCGTGCTTAAACAATTATGCTTCTTTTAAAATATTTACAAGGCACTCAATGATGATCACAATAATGCAAGGAAATAAACAATGTCACATTCAACATCAGTCACGTATATGAGAAACACAGAGATAGGTATTTCTCGAGGAAACCCATACAGGGTAAAAACCTCTTTTTCTTTATATGATAAGTAATAGTTACATTATTTACATTATCATACATATCAGCACCGACTCATAATGAGGCTACAACCTCAGTTTTGCAAGATACTACTTGCTGAGAGCACCAACTCTCTGTTTTCTCTAGCACGCACTAGAAGGAAGCACCAACTCCCTGGTTTCTCTAGCACCAACTAGAAGGAAGCACCATCTCCCTGGTTTCTCTAGCACCAACTAGAAGGAAGCACCAACTCCCTATGTTCAAGCACCCACTTGAACCTCTGAGGACAACAGTCCTCCCTAGCACCTCCCTACCACCCTGTTTTATAAATCTTTGCTACTGAAACTCATTACAGTGATATAATGTTCAACAATGGCTTACCAGACTCATCACTATTCTGTTGCATTTTGTTGCTCTGTCTGCCTCACTGCCTTCCTACACACATCACTTGTGTTGTCTGTTCTTCTGCTTTTTATGCTCTGTGCGCCATGTCCATTCACTGCACAGTTCCTCTTCTGTTCAATTCAATTGTTCCACTCTCCTCCTTCTTCACACATGAATCACCTTCAACAACAACAACCACAGCAACTCCAATAGCAACAAACTCCATCTCTTTCTCTGTACCGTGTACTTATAGCTTCTGTGCACCTTGTGCATGCAATGCGCGCAATCCCTCTGCATACTCACAGCACATCTATATCCTCCACCTCTCGAGTGCTCTGCCTAATCATCACAACTCATCAGCTTCTCTGGTGGTTCCCACCATGCGTCCAGCATCACTGGGTGTTATGTCGAGATTCCTTTTTCTCTCTGGCAGTTGAGACTCCTCGTCTTCTCTGGCACATTAGAGCTTATCCTTTCTGTTTCAGTTACAGACTTCAACGCTCATCCATCTGTCAATCTCCTCTAAGAATAGTCTTCATTCACTGGAAGAAGCTTGGAGACTCTTCAACTCCTCTAGTGATCACACAGAAGTCTCTTCGAATCTTCTGGAAAAAACCATCAATGGTTTCTACCAGTTACACTGTGAAGAGAAACATTAGCCCTCCGATCAAACTCAAATTCACCTGCACCGTTGGATTGGCTCCATGGGATCTTGCATTCATTTCGGCATTTCGGCATTCGGCAATTCGGAATTCATGTGACCAAGTGTCTCGACACTCCCAGTCATGATCCCCGAAACTCCGAAAAGGAGCTTGTCTGCACTAGCTCCTTCCCCCATCTTCCACCGATGTGACCACAGGCTACATCCATTTCACCTTTTCAGTATTTTCGCGAACTTATGACCTTCATCAACCATGATCAACAGTCCATGATCTCGATGAATTGATGGTCCAAATCTCATCGTGAATTCGCATCTCGTTGTTCCTTAGATGGAGGTTCTCGTCACTCCAAGTCGCGATAGGCGAGACTCCAAGATGGAGCTTAGATCAATGGTCCAGAAACTTGGTGTATTGACGGTCCATATCTTTTCGCGATCTCCCATCTCGTTGTTCCTTAGATGGAGGTTCTCGTCACTCCAAGTTGCGATAGGCGAAGCTCCGAGATAGAGCTCAGATCGACGATCCACGTTCTTGGTGAATTGACGATCCAGATCTTATCGTGAATTCACATCTCGCGATTCCTGTGATGGAGGTTCTCGTTACTCCAAGTCGCGATAGGCGAAGCTCCGATATGGAGCTTAGATCAACGGTCCAGAATCCTTGGTGATCTGACGGTCAAGATTTTTTCGTGATCTCCCGTATCGCGAGTTTGATTCTCTTTCCTTTGGATTTCCCGATCTGTGAAACTCCGAAATGGAGTCTTTATGGTACTCTGATTTTTCGCCATGCATCTTCTTGATCCAACGGTCCACGACTATCCTCTCTGACATGGTCTTCCATATTCACCTCCTGGATCTGACGGCCTAGATCACACCTTGATCCAACGGCTAGGATCATTTCTCCATTTCGCATTTCGGCACTTCGCGATTTTGCCACTTCGCGATTTCGCCACTTATGATGAAGGGTCTCAAGCCTTCAAGTCTCGATCTACGAAACTCCGAAATGGAGTCAGACCAACATATTTCGGCATTTCGCATTTCGCCTCTTCTTTCTCTTTAATGAACGTATAGGTTCTCCCTGATCCAACAATGGTCAGATCTTATGCTCAGATCTGACGCCTAAGATATGTCCTCCTCTTTTGCACGTTCTTCTTGTCTGAATTCATATCTAACGGTCATCGGGGATTCGGGATGGGGTCCAATGATCACTGATGCTCCTCCTCTTCCATTATCACTGCGCTGTTGATCATGTTGATCTTTGTCATTGTTGTTCTTGCCATCAATGCACACTCTGATCCCACCATCAATGACAAGCTCACTTTCCCTGTTAAACCTGCCAACAATCCTCTACACTATCTCTTCTGAACTTATCGAGCTTGCTCTGCAACGTCTTCCTAAAATACTTATGATACTTCTTCTTGTACTCGTGTCATCTTCGCTATTGTACTTGCCATCAATGGCAAGCATATGTTGCATGTTAAACATTTACCAACATATCCATTATTGATTAAGTTAATGTGTAGAATATCCATGTGATATTTCATGGTGGTGAAATTTGACCTTGTCTTAAAAGAGACAAATTAATCATATTTTAGAGAGTAAATGAAATGACATTTAATATAAAGTTGGCTAGTAATTATCATATTTAATTAAGTATGTAAGAACTTTATTAAGCAATTCACTTAATGGATTGATATAATCAAGATTGATACCTTTATCATATATAGCAATGTCTCCATGCAACTCTATAAAAAGAGGAGAGAATCAAAACAAAAGGATGTAGTGCACAAATGGTACATAATATGAGGGAAAGCATAATAGTTGAAAATAATTATTAGAGATGAAATGATTAATAAAGTAGTTAAATAATATATTATAATAAACGAAGCCACAATCAATGTAAACCATTTTTATTTTTTATAGAATGTACTTATATGAATGACACAATTTGGCAATTTAGAATTTGGCAATTTAGTATGTAGAGTAGTTTTGCTTCTTCTTTTTTTTAAATAAAAAAGGATTTATTGTATCAGTTTTATGATCTATTTTGTATTGATAAACTTGAAAGTTTAATGAAAACAATGGAAGGGAATT
This sequence comes from Picea engelmannii, assembly GCA_009831015.1. Classification (NCBI taxonomy): domain Eukaryota; kingdom Viridiplantae; phylum Streptophyta; class Pinopsida; order Pinales; family Pinaceae; genus Picea; species Picea engelmannii. The sequence goes on along the minus strand of ML787643.1, from coordinate 244,801 downwards.
CTCCCTCATCAATATGCTAGTAGACAATCTAGCAAGAGAGAGTAAAATAAGATGTATGTTAAGAAATATTTTGTGGAAAATGAATATAATGTCTTATGATTAGCTCATTTAGAAAAGACATTAATCTCTATGTGGAGAGTGTTTTTCAAAAGATTGTAATATCTAGAGAACAATAAATAATAAGATAATGCATTTTCATTATAAAGGTTTTTTTTTGTCAAAAAAATTTCATGCATATCCATTTTATTTCTATATTTAATATTCAACAGCCATTAGAATGGATGAGCATTAGGTCAATGTATTAACACTCAAAATGACAATATCATAATAATTTGTTCACTTGAGATATTTTTGACAAACTATTTAGAGACATAACTTCAATAGTTTAAATATTAACTACTTTCTAATCTTATTTTTAAATTCTTTGTCATTAACTTCCCCAAAAATCTTGTAACTTAATTGACAAATCTTCTAAAATACATAAATTTAACCTCTTTTGAGTTATGAATTACCTCCCTTGGCCAAACAATTTTCCCCTTAGCACTTAAGAGTTATCTAACTTTTTATTTTAAAAGGTGATCTTTAAACATATGAATATCACTCACCTTCTTAAGATTTACTCAAATATGCACTCCAATGCCTTATAAGAGCCTTACCATCCCTGTGTTATCATCAAAGCTTAAACCTTTGCTTTATGTGAAAAGAGTTGCTAATTTTCCTAAACATCAATTCTAATCACTTCCCTTATACCAACTTTCGGAGGCTTCCCTTTAAAAGCTTGTTAAAATTAATTTTTATTCATCCTTTTAAAAGTGGAATCCATCTCTTTAGATCTTGGTTACCTTTTAATAGAAATTATTCAAATTGATGCAACACCTTTACTTATATAAAGGTTCTATTATAAAGAATAAAATGATAAAATTGGTTACTTTTTAATAGAAATTATTCAAATTAATGCAACACCTATGTTGTTATAAACTTTCTATTAATATAGAATAAAATGATTATCTATATAAAATGATAAGATTTAATTAAAGATAATATAAAATAAAATTTAGATTTTCAACATTTTTAATATATATATATATATATATATATATATATATATATAACTTTCTATTAATAGAGAATAAAATGATGAAATTTAATTACAGATAATATAAAATAAAATTTAAATTTTCAACATTTTTAATTGATATATATATATATATATATATATATATAATAGAAAATAAAATTTAGATTTTCAACATTTTAATTGAGATAAATACATAGTATATATATATATATATATATATATATATATATATATATATATATATAATTTAATTACAGATAATAGAAAATAAATTTTAGATTTTCAACATTTTAATTGAAATAAATGCATTAATTATATATATATATATATATATATATATATATATATATATATATATATAATAGTAAAGTTGTAAATAGAGCAAAGACATTAAGGAAAATTGGTTGGATGGAGTCATAGAGCTATGTTTTTTCTCTAAGGCTAGGGTTTTCCCTAACTGCAGTCGTTGGCCCGAATCAGAAGCTCCCTGAGTTGGGTTCAATTCGCTTGCACTGTGACAGCGAGAATTGCCCTCTACCGTTGCGTGGTTCTTTGTCTGCGTGTGGAGCCTGTTTCATGGATTTTGGCATGGATTTTGCGGTCGAATATGCATTCAACGAGGGTGCTTTTACAGATCTGGTCAAAGCCTCCTGTGGAGCTAGAAATGTCATGAGAAAAGTTATTTTGTAAAAATGTTAGACTTGATATTTAATCTGGATAGAAAAAAAGAAAGTATTTTTAACGTTCACAAGGTTAAAAATAGTTTATGGGACAGATTGTTTTTCCATTTCCCTGTGAAGTTTAACTGCTCCCAGCTTCTCGACAAACTCTGCTGGATAGATTATCTCAAGAACTAGCTGCCAGAATACCTGCATAATTTTCCCTGATGTCTTTTACTATGGCTAAACATAACTCTATTATTTTGAAGGAGAAAAGGTTAATGGTTAAATTCACAGACCTTTAACCTAGTCCTAAAACTATTTAAGAATGAGTTTCTAAGAATTGTGTTGTTTTAAAAATACAAAACTAAACTATATTAAATATATACTAAACTAATATTGTATATTTAATATATACTAAGAAGGTTGAAGATGAAAAACACTTTCTCTTAGATTGTCCAGTCTATATCCATATTAGATCTCATTTTCAAAATATTTGTCACACTACCAACCTTCCTAACCTCTTAACTCAACAAAAGTATGGTGATCTTGGAAAGCTTCTCTTAATATTTTTCTAGCAAAAAACAAAATTCTAAATAATCACAAGTAATCGCTTACCCTCTTAAAATTCGATAAACCAATTCAATCTTAGTGAACATTAATCATCATCATCATCATCATCAAAAAATAACACTAAAATTTTAAATACTAAACACAAACATTAAAAAAAATATAAAAATATAAAACTAAATTATATTGAAAATATATTAAAATTTAAAAAATAACACTAAAACTTTAAAAATTAAACATACAACACAAAATTCAAATTAATATTTATATAATTAAAAAAATTGAAATTTGTGGATGGGGAGGAGGTGATAACTCACATCACCTCGCTCCCAATTGCCATGCAATCCACAACAATGGGAGAGGAGGGCTATGCCCCTCCCCACCGATCGATTTCAAAATTTTTAAATTGTTTAGATTGTAGCCTGTTTTTTTTATTTTTATTTTTATTTTTATTTTTATTTTGTTTAGGTTTTTTTTTTTCATGTATTGAATTTTTAAAAATTTATTGTTATTGTTTTATTTATTTTTAAGTATAGTCTAGATTTGTATTTTTGATATTTTTTTTTAAATGTTTGTGTTTAATATTTATATTTGTAATTTTTTTAAATTGTGTTTTAGTTAAAATAAAATAAATTAATTTTTTAGTTTTAATTTTTATTTTAGATTGTTTTTTTAATTTTTTATTTAAAAAAAAAAATTGTTTTTAGTTTTTTTTTTTAATTTTTGTGTTTTTTATTTAGTTTTTTTTAAGGGTTATTTTTTTATTTAAAAAAATATATATTCATTTTTAATTATTTTTTKATTAAAAAAAATTGTGATTTACATTCTTTTTCAATAAAAATAGTTTTTCTTTCTTTCTTTTTAAAATAAATTAATTTTTTATTTTTTTTSATGGGCTGTTATGGCCACTATTATGACCATGCACTTGGAGGGAGAATGCTTCGCCACTTGGCAGCCCAAGATCCCAGGTTGGTGTGCAGACGGAGCATCCCATTTCTTTCAAGGCCTGCCCATTAAGTTCCTTCAGTGCTTTGTTGATGCGAGGAGAGTTGATGTTCTGGTCTTTGGTACAATTGGCGAGAAATGAAGTTATAGCTCACTCATTCCAAAAGTTAATATGTGTAACACACCCGCCCCCTAAGTACCCTTTTTAGGGATGGGGCATCAAAATTCTGCTTTCCTTAATCGTCTTGAATCCTCTTTCTGAGGTCTCCATCCTTTTCTACTCAACCGTAGCTTTCGAACATCTACTACCCGGCTCAAATCCGAGCTACAAGTTATGGCCTACCGAGGCTCTTCAGGCGTTATTGGTCGAGGGCCACGTGGGTCCATCTCATTCGTACTACCCCAAGTTCCCCAAAGTCCCGGAGATTCCTCAACATTCCTACATCCACGGCGGAAGTCCATCCACCGTCCAATCGAATTGGCGAGTCTTGATCCTCGTTTAACACATAAGCTAAAGGGGAATTCGGCGTTCGGTGCTTTAGTGTTGAACGCCCCTTTTTCCTTTCTACGTGCATATCCTCTAGACTCCCAAAATATCGAACTCCCGAAGGAGCCCGAAATCTCACCACTTGGCTCTGACCTTCAGTCCTTTCGGCTTGTCTGCGACACTACAATCCAAACCTCCAAAAGCCTGAAGTCCCAGACTCCTGAAGGGTCCACCCTTACATGTGGTGGTGCATTAAACACAGAGGCAAGGACAGGTGGGTCCCGAGTACTCAAATCGCCAATAGACCAAGCGAATTCGTGTTAGGGGGTGACACGTGGCCCCACCAGTGGGTGACACATGTCACATTCTAATGGGCAAGTAGGGTCTATGAAACGTACGAATCCAGGTGACACATGGAATGTCAAACATGGATCCACGTCACCCTGGGTGATGTCAATGTGCCACGTCACTCTGGATTGATAGCCTTATGTCACCCTTATATCTCACGGTCAAGATACGTCCACGTAGATCCACTAATCTACGACCTCCATTACTCTGCAAATTTGGCATTCGGGGAATCCGTTGTGTGACTTCCTCCTTGCTCCCGAAGTGGTCAGCTTCGGGCTGACCATGTTCTAGATCTGACTATCATGGGAGATCCTGAAACGTCCTCAAATCTACAGCTTGCGTGACTTCACGAGTTCGACGTTTAGAGGTTTCGCTCGCTTACCACCCCCTTTCTCCCGAAGTGGTCAACACCGGACTAATCGCAACGTGGATCCAACGGTTAGGAAGGATCCTGAAGCATCCCTAGATCTACGGTTCACATTATTTCGCAACTCCGACATTCAGGGGTTTTGGCGTTATGACAAATTCGTTCTCCCGAAGTAGGACTTTGTCGAAGTGTTGTACACGAATCCCTCCATTGGTTGATCGGACAGTTAAGAGGGGTTCTCAAGGGACTCCCCAGATCCACAGCTCCCGTTAATTCGTGATTGGTAAGTGGGTCAGGGTTTAACGGTGATACATGTCCATCGCTCATAATTAGTGAAACTACCAAATGTCAGTCAACCTCATTGGTAACTGCATCAACAGGTTGTCTCCGGTCGGTTTGGGAGTGCTAAGGCCATAACACACCGGAGCTCCTAACTCTCAGAGTTCCGAATCCAGGAAGGCTTATCTCCTTTTTGTCTAGTGCAGGGTCCCCAGACCTTGGTCATATGGAATCTTGGACAAGCCTCGAGGCTACATACTCAACACTTAGTCACGATTTGGTTATAATCGTGGACATATGCCCTAGGCCACACAGGTGAAGGGATTGAAGGAGGTACCCTCCTTCCACAGATTTCAAACTTAGCAACCTGTGAAGGATGAGGTAAGAGGTCGGTATGACCAAGGTGTTCCAGCGAAGTCTTCCCAGAATCCTATATCACGAAATCATTCCTTCGAGAGATTTCTTGAGGGATTCTCAACAAGTGCAGAAATTGTAGATTTGTTCTTAAATTCTTTTAAAGACCCATGTCTAAGAGTTCTCCTGCTGCTAAGCAAAGGTAAACAAGAACCATGTAAACACAGAAGTTTACAGAAGGATAATAAACATTTCTAATGATTTATCAAACACTATAAAATTTAACCATAACACAGGCATTCAACCATTACTTACATTCCAGTACATAGAGTATGAAAATACTTATCAAAAAATAGAAATCGTGAAACGACTGCTGAAAGGAGTGCTTGTTTCCACCCAACCATAGGCACAACCACTCCTGAATGGATTTACCGCTAGCCACTGCCTAGTTAGACCATGATACTCTGAGAGAGACCCTTTCTTCTTACTCAGTGACAGTCAGGGATGGAGGTTACTCTCCTCCTCCCACGTGGACTTAGCAAATGGTTTTCTCTATACCAAGCAAGGGGGCCTGCAACGAGTACTTACACAGTCACTCGTCTTCTTTGAAGCCTCATTTATCATCTTGGACTAAAAATTCTACCAGCAGCTTCTTACACCCAGAACGAGCTTGTTTCTCAGTTCTCCTTCAAACCAGAGAGCTACAAGAATTCTTCCCTCTTTCCCCTCTATCTCTGCCCACGAAAATCCTTCTCTTTCTTGACTTCCCCAGCAATATTGTGTGGGTCTGAATCCCCATCTTATGGTCAGGTATGGAAATCTTGCAGACAGGTACTCTACCCATCTCCCCATTAAATCCTGAGGAGGGCTTTCCAACTACCAACTTGATTGGTAATTCATTTATGGGTCAGAGGACTATTCTGGGTCTTAGAAATTAAATCTAGTAAGGTACTAGTTTGGTGGGGGTCATCTCAACCATTTCTAGTTCCCCTCACCATCTCTCTCATAGCATCATGGTCTATCTTGGAAAACCCCCCTTTTCAGTAGTTATGCAACACTATGCATTTTCAATTAACAACAGAAATACATGCATTACCTTTTCTAACAAAAAGGTTCCTCAAATCCAACATTCACACATATTCAATCCGCCACAGTCTTTTGGCAAGTTATATTTATATTTACAAGTTGGGCGAAACAAGGGTATTACAATCCCCTCCCCCTTAAAAGAACATCATCCTCGATGTTCTACCTGTTGTTGTGCTCTGTATTTACAGAAGTAAACATAAATGGGTATGCATGTTTCATGGCATCCTCCATTTCCCATGTAGCTTCATATGGACCAAAGTGTTTCCATTGCACCTTGACCTGTGCAATGGTTCTATTCCTGAGTAGGATTTTCTTCCTGTCTATTATGCATTGTGGTTCTGGTAGGAATTCTCCCTCTGATTCCACCTAAATCACAGACCAATCAATTATATGATTAGAATCATGTACATATTTTTCAGTAACGAAACATGGAAAACATTATGTGCCTTCACTATGGGATAAAGTGCTAGTATATATGCTACAGGTCCCACTCTATCCAAAATTTCAATGGGTCCACAATACTGAGGTACCATAATGGCACAGGCTCCCATTCTCAAGGAGTTTTTCCTGGGTCTAACTTGGATATACACATGATCCCCTGTTTTGAACTCTCTAGGAGTCCTTTTTCTATCTACATAGCTTTTATGTCTATCTTGGACCATTTTCAGATTTTGTTTTATCTAAACTACTTGTTGTTCCATTAAGCATATCTGGCACGATTGTAATTCTATCTACTAGGTTATCCCAGCTAATTGGAATCTTGCATACTCTACCATAGAGGGCCTCAAAAGGGCTCATCTTCAATGACTCTTGATAGCCATTGTTGTAGACAAATTTTACCAGTGGTAGGTAGTATTCCCACTTCTTGGGCTGATGCATCACATCCGTCCTTAGCATGTCTTCTAACACTTGGTCTACTCTCTCTGTTTTTCCATCAGTTTGAGGGTGATAGGTTGTACTAAATAGCAATTTAGTTTCAAAACCAATAAACAGATATTTCCAAAAGTTTGAAGTAAATTTTGTATCTCGGTCAGATATGATTTCCTTAGGCATGCCATGCAATCTAAATATTTATTTCATGAAAATACCGGAAATATCTATTTCCTTGCAAGTTGACTTGACGGGAATGAAGTGAGCAACCTTGCTCAATTTGTCCAAAACTACCATGATGGTGTCATTTTGTTTGGTTGATTTTGGTAACCCTGTGATGAAATCCATGGAGATGGTTTCCCATTTCCATTCTGGGATATGTAGGGGATGCAACAACCCTTCTAGATGTCAGTGCTCTGATTTAACCTGTTGACATTCTAGACATTTAGCTAAGTAATCAACTATGTCCTTTTTTAGTCCGGTCCAATAAAATAGTTTCCTAGTGGTTGCGATCATCGTCTGATAACCAGGATGACCAGTATATGGCCTTTTGTGTAGTTAATCCATTATGAACCTCTTCAAGTCGTCACAATTTGGAATATAAAACCTACCTTTGTAAGTTAGAAAGCCATCATTCAACAATTGATATCCCTCATACTTCAGCTCTGGGAGCTCTTGTTCTAAGTATGATTTTATAGTCTTGAAAAGCGCATATGTTTCTTGTGCACTTTTGACTCTCTCCTCGACGTCTGTTTCACAGGTGCTTACAGCTTCCAAGTGAATCACTTTCATACTTTTACTAAGGGCATCGACCACTCACTAAGGAGAGTCGTCCATCTAGCTTGTCTAGCATTGAGTTTTGGTTGATCAAACAGATATTTCAACCCACTATGATATGCCATAAGTACAAATATTCTACCTAGCAGCTAATCCCTCCACATTTTTAAAGCAGGTACTATGGAAACCAACTCTAGATCGTGGGTCACATAATTGATTTCATGCTCATTCAATTTCTTGGATTAGTAGCAAATTACATGTCCTTCTTGCATAAGGATTCATCTGAGCCCTTCCTTCCAGGCATCTGTACACATAAGGAAGTCCTTGTTTGGGTTTGCAATATTCAGCGTGTGCATTGGTTAGGAGGTATTTTAGATCTTGTAATCTCTCTTCACATTCTAATGTCCAAATGAATTTAACTCCCTTTTTCTAAAGGGAGGTGATTGGGCAACCAATCTTGGAAAAACCATTTATGAACCTCCTATAGTATCCTTCTAGGCCCATAAAGGATATAATATCAGATACATCCTTTGGGGTAAGCCAATCCATAATGGATTTGATCTTGTCATGATCAACTGCCACTCATCCTTTAGAAATGACATGGCCTAAGTAATGGAGTGATTTATGGAAAAAGTCACACTTACTAAACTTAACATAGGGTTGATGTTCTCTTAGAACTCAAATCACTAACTTGAGATGTTCTTCGTGATCTTCCCTATTCTTAGAATATATTAGGATGTCATCAATGAAAACCAATACAAATATGTCCAAGAACTTACTGCGTACATTATTCATTAAGAACATAAAAGTGGTTGGTGCATTGGTAAGCCCAAATGGCACCACCACAAATTCATAGTGACCATATCTTGTCAAACAAGTCATTGATCCTTGGCAAGGGATACTTATTCTTAATGTTTATCTTATTAAGTTCCCTATAGTCTATGCACAACCTGAGTGTGCCATCCTTATTTTTCATAAACAAGGTCGGTGCTCCCCATGGAGACACACTAGGCCGAATGCATCCTTTTTCCATCATCTCCTTTAGTTGTTGTTTGAGCTCAACCAACTCCGGTGTACTCATTCTATAGAGTGTTCTAGATACTTGCACCGCTCCTGGTACAAGTTCTATTGAAAAGTCAATATCTCTTCTTGGAGGTAGACCTGGTACCTCTTCTGAGAACACATCTTTATACTCTCTTAATATGGTATGGTCCTATAGGCTTGGTTTATTGTTCTCAATAGAGTCAAACACTTGTATTGCATACAAGGGACATCATTTTCTGCAATACTTTTTCACTTGAAGGGGTGATATTTGTCTCACTGAGACATGCTTTTGAATTCCTTGTAGGGTTATTTTTTTCCCTTCTTCATCTTCACACTCTAAAGTTTTATTGTAACAGTCCAAATTGATTTTATGGGCAGCCAACCAGTCCATGCCAATCAGCAGGTCATAAGATCCTAAAGGGAGCATGTTCAGGGTTGCTTGGGTGGGTAATCCATTCATAATGAATTGGCATGCTAGTATGACCTCTGCTACTTTTCTTTTGATTCTAGTGGCTAGTTGTACCAACCATTATTTAACATGTTTAACTTGCTGCAATTTACATTTATCAACAGTTTGAGGGGTAACATAACTCAAATTAGAACCGAGGTCAATTAAAATGGAAACTAGATGGTTGGCAATCATACCTTCCATCTCCACCATTGAAGCTTGGTGGTCAACTTGCCTATTATCCAAGGCTACATAAATTTGTGGCATGCTCCTATCCACATCATTGATTGTGGTAGCCTCTTGGACATTGTAGACTCTCCTATTGTTCTGATTCCTATGTGGGCGGTCCCTCAACATATGTTCTTCTCTACAACCCCAACATTTCAAGGGTTCTCTTTTTGTGTTATGAGTCTTATCTGAGGCTGCTCCAAAGGGTTTATTTCCAGTCTCAGATGGGAAATTTTGTTGATATACACTTTTAGTAGGAAGGCTCATCTTAGAACCTTTCCCATGGTTCTTAAGTCTTGAGGGTTTGAAGCCCTTTTTCTTGAATCCTGAACTACTTTTCTTCTTCCATTCCTCATGAGGTTTAGTCTTATTCATGAATTGCTCATAGAAATACCTTGCCTTTCGGATAGTGTCTTCTAAAGTCTTTGGCTCATGAAACTCAATTATGTCCCGGAAGGACTGAGGTAACCCACTAATAAATCGTTGCATCTTTACTTGTTCATCCTTTATGTAGGGCACATACCTTATCAGCGCAAGGAATTTTTTGATATATTCATCTATTGTGAGTTGTCCTAACTTGAGTTCATATAACTCATTGGTCTTCCCATCAAATAATTTCTTTGACATATACTTCTTCTTGAAGTATTTCTCAAAATTTTTCCATGACAAGTCCTTCTCATGGATTCCTTTCACATTTCTAAGGTCCTCCCACCAAATGGAGGCCTTTCCATTCATGTTGAAAATGGTTATTTAAGCCTTTAAATTTTTAGAGTAGTCATGGACTCTGAAGTACTTCTTCAAGCCAAAAGACAAACTTCTACTTCTTCCCCCTTCTTAATCTCTCCGTTGAAAGTGGGTGGTTTGGCTTTCTTAAAATCTCCAGGGTCATGACTCTTGGAATGTTTTCTCTTCTTTCTTCTCCTCTGGGAATGTGAACTAGTTTTGCTACTAGAATATCCCTTGGAGTTGTCAGTTTCCACACAGAGGATTCTTCCGATGAGTGTCTCTGGACTCCATGTTGGGCCTTCTTTGAGGTGTTTCTCCTTGTGTGGCCAATTTTAGGACCATGCTTTTGTATCTCAGGTGGACTTTGAGTTTTCTTAGTAGGATGTATGTCCACATGACTGGTTGTTGGTCCATGTTGCAGTTGCCTTTGTATATCTGATCATCTTTGTAGTAAGACTGCGCTAATTTCAGTTTGATTTTCCTCTTCTCTTATCGGCCTTTCATTGTCAGCCTTACAACTCTATAATTCTACCATGAGGCTCCTTACAGTTTCATCCAAATATGGAGGGGTTTCCACATCCCTCCTTTCATCATATTCTTCCTCTCTATTGTGGGAACTTTCCTCCAATTCATGGTGTGTCACCATCCTTTATGTTGTAGTTTTCTTGCTGTCCACGGAATGCTTGAGTGTTGATAAAACATTTTTTGTTAGTTAATGATCTAATAGTTTATGAACAACACATAGTTCATATTTTTCAAAACATACAACAATAGCAGAAAGTTTCATTCCTCTCTTCAATAGAGGTTTAAATAAGCCTCTTAGGAATGGTTTAAGATAGGGTGTTACCCTTAAAGGGTCTCTAATAATATTTTCAAGTGACTCGCTCATGATCCCAAGAAGGCCAAGTGTTGTTTCTTGCTCTGATACCAATTTGTAACACACCCGACCCCTAAGTACCCTTTTTAGGGATGGGTCATCAAAATTTTGTTGTCCTTAATCGTCTCAAATCCTATTTCCAAGGTATCCATCCTTTTCTACTCAACCGTAGCTTTTGAACGTCTATTTCCAGGCTCAAATCTTAGCTCTACATTGCAATTTATGGCCTCCCGAAGCTCTTTGAGTCATTATTGGTCGACGACCACGTGGGTCCATGTCATTTGTACCATCACAAGTTCCTTGAAGTCTCGGAGATTCCCCAACATTCCTACATCCAAAGCGGAAGTCCATCCACCATCCAATCCAATCGGCGGGACTTGATCCTCGTTTAACACATAAGCTAAAGGGGAATTCGACATTCGACACTGAATGCCCATTTTTCCTTTCTACACGCATATCCTCCGGAGTCCCGAAATATCGCCACTTAGCTCCGACCTTCGGTCCTTTCGGCTTTTCTATGACACTACACTCCAAACATTTGGAGCCCCGAAGTCACGGTGATCTAGGTGGATATCGGTGGCCAACCACCTTGTCTAACTCGCTCAAAAAAAAATTCTGGCAATTTTGGCAATTTACTATTTTTAGCAGTTTTTAACTTCTGGGGCCATTTTGAGGGCCTAAATGAAGGTTTTTCAGGATTGAGATTCTCAATGATAGTTGAAGGCTCTAATTGAGACCCCAAAATGAATCTCCTCGACGATACCTTTCCAATGGGCTATCATGCGCCTAAAATGGAGATCATATGCAAAAGTTACGACCCCCAGAATTTGATGTACTAACTTACCCAAACGGGACCCACATGACTTTTGGCGCTTCATCTCCTAAGGTTAGGTTTTTGGTTGTATAGGGTTTTTGACATTCCTGTTTATTGTTAAAATGCCTTCAGAGCCTCATTGTAATGATCTTCTTGCGAATGAGTGCAACGGTCACATCTCTTCTCAGAGATAAGTCGCCAACATTAGTAAAAGCTTATTTTCCGCTGCATTTTACAGTTTCAGCTTTTTCCTTATTGAATAGAAAACCAATTTTACTATATCTTTGTTATTCTGTGTTGATCATCTTTTAATAATCTGTATTCATTTTATTCTTCTCATAAAATTTGGATCAGTGGTATCAGAGTGGTCTTCTCCTTGTCGTCTTAATGCATGTCCCCAACGAGGTTAGGATACAAAGAATTGGGTCTCAAGCTTGTTTCTCTTGAGGATAAAATATCTCACACACCCAAGCGACCTCTCATGGCAGGATAAAAGAAAGCTGACGGGATAGGATATCCTTTCAAAATGTTTCTTGAGGAATCCCTCATGCAACAGAGGGACGAGATGATGGATAGTTTCACGCAAATCCTTCGGCGACTACCAACAGGTGATGCATCTTCCTCGAGCGGAAGCGCCACCCCTTCAAGGTACAAATCAACTTCGATGTTCCTATATTTGAAGGTCAGATAGACGCAGATGTTGTAGATAAGTGGTTGAATCTACTAGAAGGGTATTTTTCTTTCCATAATTTTTCAAATAGAGAAAAGATTACTTTTGCACTCCTCAAAGTCGTTCCCCATGTCAAAGATTGGTGGGAAACTTTATGTGAGCAAAATGAAACAGAGGAACCCTCATTATTTACAGTCGTGGCCACCTGGGAATCCTTCATGGATTCTATTAAGGAACAATACTACCATCTCGGAAGTTATGACGACTTGTATACCAAATCGACCACACCGCGGCAAGAAAGAGACCAAGCAGTGCTAGAGTTCACAAATATCTTCCATACCTTGCATACCAATTTGGGTATCAAATATTCAGAGCAACATATGGTGCTCAAGTATCGCGGTGCTCTGCATAGATACATCCATACCGAAATGGAATTCCTGGACATTTCATCCCTTGGCACGACCTACCGATATGTCCTCAAAATCGAGCAAAAGCTCAAACAAAAGATGCGACAATTTGGGCCTAGAAACCCCTCACAGCAAAAGCCAAGAAGGGGCAGCCCCAACCCACAAAACAAAAGAGAGAAAAGATGGACAATATCAGGACAACCGGTCCAAGTCACAAATAAAGAATGACACCAGAAAGACAAAGAAAGATACCGGGAAGTTGTGCGACTTCCATAAGAGCCCTTGGCATAACACTGTTGACTGTCGCTCAAAGCAGTCGTTGGTGGCCAAAGTGAAAGCCTCTGAATTAGATGCTGGTTCTGACTCTAAGTCAAAACCAAAAAGGGGAAGACGGATCATTGACACGGAACCCAGTGCCACCGTTGCTACCACCAAGCTCCAGCCTAGTGAACCAGACGAGCCAAAAGAAGGCGAGTGCCTCTTCCATTCACAAATGTGGGTAAAAGACACCCCACTGCACTTCATCATTGATAGTGGTAGCCAGAAGAACCTCATCTCAGCAGAGGTCATCAAGCGGTTGTCCCTGCCGACAACACCGCATCCACAACCCTACACCATTGGATGGCTCCGCGAAGGAAGCAATCTCGGCGTGAGCCAACAATGTCGATTGTCGTACGGTATCAAGCCCTTCAAAGATGAGGTATTGTGTTATGTTGCTCCTCTCGAAGTTTGTAATGTTCTTTTGGGCCAACCTTATTTATGGAAACGTCATGTCATATATGAGTCCAAGGCCTCTATGGTCGATCTCTCCACACAACAGAAGCAAGTGGATAAGGTCGTGGAAGAATACTCATATATCTTCTCCTCTTCTACGGAGGTACCTCTACACTGCCAGGTCAAGCATCACATCGATCTGACCCCAGGCGCATCGCTACCCAATGGGCTAGTCTATCACTGCTCTCTATTAGAAAATGAGAAGATCAAGAGGCAGATCCAAGAATTGCTCCACAAGGGGCACATACATCCCAGCTCATCACCTTGTGGGAGCCCAATCATGTTGGTGCAAAATAAAGATGAGACCTGGCGACTCTGCATTGATTACTGGGCCCTGAATAAAATTACAGTCTGAAACTAGTACCTGATTCCCCGAATCGACGACCTCCTTGATCATCTTACGGGAGCCAAATACTTCAGTAAGATTGATCTGAAGTCTGGCTACCACCAGGTCCCAATAGAACAGACAGATGTATGGAATACCGCCTTCAAGCCAAAAGAAGGTCTTTTTGAATGGTTGGTCATTCCCTTTGGTTTGAAAAATGCTCCAACAACTTTTATGAGGATGATGGACAATATTCTACGAGTTTTCACCAATAATTTTGTAGTGGTGTATCTGGATGATATCCTCATCTACAACAAGACTTGGGAGGAACACTCGTAGTATATTTAGTAGGTTTTTCACACCCTGGGACAGCACAAACTATATGCAAACTTGTAAAAATGCTCCTTCGGCATGGACAGGGTCCATTACTTAGGCTACATCATTGATCGACATGATGTGCATGTGGATCTAGCAAAGATCCAGGTCATCCGTGATTGGTCAGCCCCAACCACACTCATTGAACTTCGGAGCTTCTTGGGCCTCGCCAATTTCTATCGTAGGTTCGTGTTGGTATTCTCTCATATCTCATGGGCCCTTACCCAAGTAACCAGGGGTGGCGGTAAGGAAAAAATTGTGTGGGGCATGTCCCAACAACAAGCCTTCGATGACTTGAAGAAGCATTTTTTCTCATCCCCAGTACTTTCATTACCGGACCTGCAACATCCCTTTGAGATCAAGACAGATGCTTCATACTATGTTGTGGGCATCATTCTCACTCAACATGGCCATCCTATGGCATATCATAGTGAGACACTATCAGATGTTGTTTGTAAGTACCCTACTTACGACAAAGAAATGTACTCCATTGTGCAAGCTTGTCGGCAGTGGAGACATTATATTATTGGGAAGGAGACAATCATCCACATTGATCACAAGCCACTACAGTTCATGCAAACCCAAGGAAAATTGCAGAATGACTGCCATCAGAAGTGGTCCACATACTTACAGTAGTTCCACCTCAAAATCAAGTATAAAATAGGAAGTACTAGCCAAGATTTTGAATTCCTCAGCCAACCTCTAGTCACGACACTCACCACGGTGCTAGACTCTTGTGGCCACGAGACCTTCGGATGGCCCCACCTCTACGAGACAAACCCTGACTTCTCCACCACCTACCAAATGTTGGGCACCAACTCAGTGGTTGCTAATCTTCATATTAAAGATGGGTTGTTGTGTCGTCCGGGCCATCTCTTTGTTCCATCAAGCGAGCCTACAAAGATGATTTTGGAATCTCACTACAGTCGGTTGGCAGGACATGTTGGGGTCGAAAAGACAGTTGCAATGCTACAAAAACATTTCTACTGGCCGAAACTTCGACAGGACGTCGACAAGTATATCAAGTCATGCACTACCTATGTTATTACCAAAATGATCAGTAAGAAATAGGGCTTGTACAACCCTCTTCCTACTCCTGACAGGCCATGGGAATCCATCTCAATGGACTATATGTCGGGCCTCATGTCCACCAAGAGGGGAAATGACTGTGTTTTTGCAGTTGTTGATCACTTTTCCAAAATGGAAATTCTATCCGCCTGCAAGAAGAACATCATAGCAGAAGCCACTGCCAAGCTCTTCTTTGAACGAGTATGGGTACATTTTGGGATCCCACAAACCATTATCTCATACCATGACATTCGCTTCCTCAACACATTTTGGTCGAGCCTCTGGTCACTGCTGGATACCAAGCTCACCAAATCCACTGCCTTCCACCCCTAGACAAATGGCCAAACTGAGGTCATCAATCAGATGATCATACATATCCTATGCATGTACAATTCAAAACACCCCTGCACATGGGATGAGATTCTTCCCTATGTCCAACATAGCTACAACCGAGCCCTGCATAGCTCAACTGACCACGGCCCCTTTCAGGTGGGGTTGGGATTCCAACCATTGGACCCCATGGATGTTGCACTACCCCTAGTGACCACCTCGGTCGACTGGTCCCCTGCTCCACCAGAAGCTGACAAAGCCACCCGGTTCATTGAGAGGATCCAACACATACACCAACAGGTTCAGGATATTCTACAGAATTTTAATGCCAAGTACAAGCAGCGCCATGATCAACATCGGGTGCCACATAAGTTTCAGGTGGGAGACAAAGTTTTGTTGCACTTTCAGAAAGAACGCCTTACATGGCCCCATTAGAAGATTCTCCCACTCTTTTATGGGTCATACACCATCACCAAGTCTATGGGTGACAATTATTTTGAGCTCAACATTCCCCCTTTCCTTGCCCTGCACCCAATCTTCAACGTGGCTCTCCTTCGGCTATATTTCCCACCATTATTGGACACCTCCGAGATAGCAGAGCAGTTGAAACCAATAGAGCTCAACCTTGACTGCATGCAACAAGAATTCAGTGATTAGATTATGGACACACAGATCAAGGTCACTCGACAACAAAGGTTCCAACTTTATCGAGTCATCAAAGCAGGGTAGCTCCTGCACCAAGGCAAGTGGCTCACCCGGGGCCAAATTCAGCAGAAATTTCTTCATCTTATGGGGGAACTCAATGCAATGGATACCATTTCTTCCTAAGGAGGGAGGATTGATCTAGGTGGATATCAGTGGCCAACCACCTTGTCCAACTCGCTCAAAACAGTTTTCTGACAATTTTGGCAATTTACTATTTTTAGCAGTTTTTAACTTTCGTGGCCATTTAGAGGTCCTAAATGAAGGTTTTTCGGGATCAAGCTTTTCAAGGATAGGCAAAGGCTCAGATTGAGACCCCAAAATGAATCTCCTCTACGATAACTTTCCAACGGGCTATCGTGTTCCTAAAACAGAGATCGTATGCAAAAGTTACAACCCTGGAAAGTTGATGTACTAACTTACCCAAACGGAGCCCACATGACTTTTAGCGCTTCATCTCCTAGAGTTAGGTTTTTGGTTGTCTATGGTTTTTGAAATTCCTCTTTATTGTAAAAATTCCTTCAGAACCTCATTGTAATGATCTTCTTGCGAATGAGCGTAGCTGTCACATCTCTTCTCAGAGATAAGCCTCCACCATTCGAGCAAGCTTGTTTTCCGCTGCATTTTACAGTTTCAACTTATTTCATTATTGAATAGAAAACTATTTTTATTGTATCTCTGTTATTATGAGTTAAGCATCTTTTAATAATCTCTATTCATTTCATTCTGATCATAAAATCCGGATCACCTGGACTTCGAAGGGTCCACCCTTACACATGGTGGTGCATTAAACGCAGAGGCAAGGACATGTGGGTTTCGAGTACTCCACCCGCATATAGACAAAGTGAATACGTGCCAAGGGGTGACACATGGCAAGGTCAATATGACACGTGGCTCCACCAGTGGGTGACATGTGTCACATTCTAATGGGCATGTATGGTCTGCGAAACATACGAATCTAGGTGACATGTGGCACATCAAACGTGGATCCACGTTACCCTAGGTATGGCCTCCCGAAGCTCTTCGGGCATTACTGGTCGAGGGCCATGTTGTGCCCATGTGGGTCCATTTTATTCATACCATCCTAAGTTCCCTGAAGTCCCAAAGATTCCCTAACATTCCTACATCCACGACGGAATTCCATCCACCTTCCAATCCAATTGACGAGACTTGATCCTCATTTAACACATAAGCTAAAGGGGAATTCGAAATTCGACATTGAATGCCCCTTTTTCCTTTCTATGCGCATATCCTCTAGAGTCCCGAAATCCCAAAGGAGCCCAAAATCTCGCAACTTGGCTCCGACCTTTGGTTCTTTTGGCTTGTCTATGACACTACACTCCAAACCTCCAGAGTTTTGAAGTCCCGAACTCCGAAGGGTCCACCCTTACACATGGTGGTGCATTAAACACAGAGGCAAGGACATGTGGGTTCCAAGTACTCCACCCGCCAATAGTGAATACGTGCCAGGGGGTGACATGTGCCAAGGCTGATCTGACACATGGCCCCACCAGTTGGCGATATGTGTCACATTCTAATGGACACATAGGGTCTCCAAAACGTACGAATCCAGGTGACACGTGGCACACAAAACATGGATCCACGTTACCTTGGGTGATGTCAGCATGCCACATCACTCTATAGTGATAGCCTTCCAACAGCCTTAGATCTCACGGTCAAGATACGTCCACGTAGATCCACTAATCTACAACCTTTGTTACTCTGTAACTTCAATGTTCAGGGAATCTGATGTGTGGCTTCCTCCTTGCTCCCAGAGTGGTCATCACCGGGATGACTACAGTCTAGATTTGATGGTCATGGGAGATCCCAAAACATGCTTAGATCTATGACTCGCATGACTTCGTGAGTTTAGCGTTCAGAGGATTCACTTGCTTACCACCCCCTTTCTCTCAGAGTGATCAATGTCGGACTGATCGCAACGTGGATCCAACTACCAAGAAGGATCCTGAAGCATCCCTAGATCTATGATTCACGTTAATTCGTAGCTTCGACATTTGGGGGTTTTGGCACTATGACAACTCTATTCTCCCGAAATAGGAATTCGTCGAAGTGTTGTACACGAGTCCCTCCATTGGTTGATTGAACGATTAAGAGGGGTTCTCAAGGGACTCCCTAGATCCACGAATCCCATTAATTTGTGATTGGTAAGTGGGTCAGGGTTTAATGGTGAGATAGGTCCATCAGTCACAGTTAGGGAAACCTCCATATGTCGGGCAACCTCATTGGTAACTGCATCAACATGTTGTCTTCGGCGAGTTTGGGAATGGTAAGGCTATAACACCCCGAAGCTTCGAACTCCTGCAGTTCCGAAGCCAAAAAGGCTTAGCTCCTTTCGGTCTAGCGCAAGGTCCCCAGACCTTGGTCATATGGAATCTTGGACAAGCCTCGAGGCTACACAATCGAAACTTAGCCACGGTTTGGTTAGAACCGTGGACATATGCCCTCAACCACACATGTGAAGGGTTTGAAGGAGGTACCCTCCTTCCACAGAGTTCGAACTTAGTGACCTGTGAAGGGTGAGTTAAGAGGTAGATATGATCGAGGTGTTCCAGCGAAGTCTGTCGAGACTCCTATATCACGAAATCATTCCTTGGGGAGATTTCCTGAGGGATTCTCAATAACTGCAGAAATCGTAGATTTGTTCTTAAATTCTTTTAAATACCATGTCTAATAGTGCTCCTGCTGCTAAGCAGAGGTAAATAGGAACCATGTAAATACATAAGTTTACAGAAGGATGATAAGAATTTCTAATGATTTATCAAACATTGTAAAATTTCAACATAAACACGTGAATTCAACCATTACTTGCATTCCAATACACAGAGTATGAAATTACTTATCAGAAACCAGAAATCATGAAGCGACTGCTGAAAGGGGTGTTTGTTTCCACCCAACCGTAGGCACAACCACTCTTGAATGGATTTAACCGTTGGCCACCCCCTAGCTAGACCATGATACTCTGAGAGAGACTATTTCTTCTTGCTCAGCGATAGTCAGGGACGGAGGTTACTCTCCTCCTCCCACAGGGACTTAGCAAACAATTTTCTCTGTACTAAGCAAGGGGACCTGTAACGAGTAATTCCATAGTCACTCATCTTTTCTGCAGCCCCATTTATCAACTTGGACTAAAAATGCTTCCAATAGCTTCTTGCACCCAGAACAATTTTGTTTCTTAGTTCTCCTTTGAACCAGAGAGCTACAAGAACTCTTCCCTCTTGCCCCTCTGCCTTTTCCCATGAAAATCCCTTCATTCTTTCCTTCCTCAACAAGATTGCGTGGGTCTGAATCCCCAACTCGTGGTCAGGTCTGGAAATATTGTAGATGGGTATGAAGCAAATCTTTGAAGTTCGAGGTGAGATCATCGACTTAAGTTAAGTATTGAAAAGTTTGATCAAAAGGTTACTCTATTGTTGGATATTTTCTCCCAACCACAGCAACATCAGTATGCCCAATAGATGACTACCCAGACTATGGTCATTTAGGAATGGTCAATCCCTTTGCAGCCATGCCAAATGGAAAATCCACCTAATGAACTAGTCTCTCACTAAGCATAGTAGCCGACATCTACAAGCAAGATGGTCTATTATCATAGCCATATTATGTCAATTCCAGGTTGTATACTAGTTTCTATGTCTATATTGTGTTATATGTTTGGGCTACCTTTAGAACATTTCCAGTTTTTTTAACCCCGTGGAGAGCTCATCTATTGAACTCTGCTTGGACTTGGGTTGGTTTCCATTATTGGCATCTGAAGCTTAAGTAAATTATGTATGTACTCTATCTAGTTCCTAGAAGGTAATACAAATTTGTTACTTTAAAAAAAAATGAATTTGTTTAGGGTTTTTTTTTTTCCAATTTAATTATTTTCTTAATATAAATTATTAAAAAAAATAAATAGTAAATAAATCATCTAGTAATTGCGCTTTTAGATTTGTCTCAGAGGTGTATATCATTTGGCGATAAAGTGCATTGTTAAGGCACTCATTATGATGGTGTTGATTCAAACCTTGCATAGTTGTGTGTATCAGGCATGGGACCGCATGGGTACACCTGGAGGTTATAGTGGTAGCGGTTGAAATCGACCCTGAGTCATGTGAATACGAGCCTGCCCAGTTGTCTATTTTGTCAGATACCAAAAAGAAAATAACGCTTTTAGATTTATGAGTCGATTTTCAGTGTTGTTTTTTTTGTGGTGCCAATGGTCAAGGCCACGTTTCAATTAGGTCATAACTTTAACTCCAAAAAAATGGTGCTAATTGTAGCATCACTTTTTCATTCAAGGGTCAATTTCAGGGTTTTGTCCACAATGTCAAGGGTGTGAATTTCAAACAAGTTGCAATTTTAACCACCTCCAAAAAAATGGTGTTACTGGTAGCACCACTTTTTTATTTGGGGGTTGATTTTAGTGTTTTTTCCAAAAACTATGATATTTTTGGGCTAAAGTTCTCGTTTTGAGGTCACAAATATCGTTAAGTTGGTAACTATGTTTACTTTTCACAGGTATATATTCTAAAAAATAAACCAAATAATCTAGTAACTTTACAAAACCTAAAAGCTAATAGAAGGCATGTCTATTGGCTACTTCTTCTAGTGTTGTGTTTCCTATTTTTAGAGTTGGTTGCTCAACTTCCATTAAATCATCAAGTTGGTGCACTATTTATTCATCGTTCAACTTGCCACTATTTGAATTCACATATTGGACCTAGTTTGATTCCCTTAAATGATCTCCCTTGCTTATGTTAATCACCATGGTCTGAAGCATATTGCACTCCACTCCCAAGACTACTATTTCAAGCTTCTATTGTACAAATATTCCCATAATTGTTGCAAATTGAGTAATTGCATGTTGCTCATTCTCACGAATCTTTATATATGATGTGAATATTGATGTCATATTGGCCTAGATGGCTTCGTCTTGATTCCTTAGATTCCTCCTAATATCCTTTAGTTCTCGATAATCCATTATGTGGTAACAAAGAGAACTCCAATTCACTTGCAAGAACACCACAAAATAAGCCACACCCAGACCTAACAAAGAGTGAGATACAAAAGGGAGGAGACAAAAATTGAGAGCACTAGACCAAAGAAAATGGAAAGCATTCACTATAAACCTAAAGAACAAACCTCCTTTTGGAATATTAGCATGAAAACTGGTCATGAAACAAAAAGAAAATAATGCTTCCCAGAACCAGGAAACCAAATATGGGCTTGCGTCTTCCCAGAACCATGAATGATCCACAAATACATTGCTATGATATAATAGAGTAGGGAAGCATGAAATTTTAAGCAAAATTAAGCTAGTAGAACTTCCCAATGAAGAATCAAACTCAACATTTAAGAGCTCCCAAACCCAAATTCTATAGGAGGAGTCTCACCAGAAATCTGGAACAATAAACCAAAGAAGGAATTAAACTCCCAACAAAAGTGCATACCTGACCAAGGATCCAGTATGCATGCTTAAATAAGACTAAGTGTTAAACTATGTTAACAATTGTCTAAGCAAGCAAGAGTTGCACTAGAGTAGGAGTGTGACTCGGGAGTAGCCTAGAACGAAGTATGGGTATGCTCTAGGTGAGAGGCATAGTCTGGATGAAGTATTGTTGGTGTGTCAAGAAACCAATTAAGAACATTCGCGATGTCTCACACCCTCAAAAGGTGAACGATCGCAAGATCTGTTCGAACGGCCTGTGGGATCGTGACAGGAATGACAATGACAATTTGAATGAGGGAAAAATAAAATTTTGTAATGATTATTGTTATATAAAATTCTTCCCATATCACAAATAAAATTCTAAAATGATAATGATATGAGTCAAATTTGATTATTTTTATTTATTAATTATTAATATAATAGAGATATTTACATATATTTTTTTAAGTAATTTTTTTATATATCTAGCAACATAATTAATTATTCAGTCTGGCCTTTCTAATAATGATTTTACATATGAGGATAATGGAGATGACCCGAATAATGTTCGACTTCGTGTTGTAGGAAGCTTCCCGCCCCAAAGCTTCGAAGCCTTGAAGCTCAATCTGAATTGGTGCATCCAGGAAACTCCATCGAAAGCGTGCTTCGGGGCAGTTTTAGACACTCCCTGGTTTTTCGGAAGCATCCTGCTTTGAAGCACGCTTCAGAAATTTGGAAGCATGCTTTCAAATTTCTGAAGCACGCTTTGGAGGATGCTTTACCTGCACTTTCGTGGAAGGCCTGTGCGCTTCCTAAGGGACCCATAGACTTAAAAAAAAAACAATTTTTTTTTAAATTTTTTTTGAGTTAGGGTGGGGCCTAGCTTAGGCTTAGGGTTGAGGGGGAAGAAATGAGGAGAATAAAGGAGCTCTTTCCCCTCCGTTCTCCTCATTCTTTCATCTTGAGCTTGGAGGAGAGAGAAAAGGAGAGCTTGAGAGTGCAGATTTGTGAGAGCTTGGAGGAGAAAGCAAATGAGAGCTTGGAAGAGTGAGCAGAGATGAGCTTGGAGAAGAGAACAAAGGAAACCATCTTCCAAAGGTTTCAACTTTGAAGTTTTAAGATCAAAAGAGGTAAGCCCAAACCCCAACTCCCTCATTTCCTTGGGTTAACTTTGTTAATGTTTTTTTCCTCCTCTCCTACTATTTCCCATTCCTTCTTCTCCCTCATTTTATTGCACGTTGTTCATCTAAAACTTGAAGAAAATGGTTTTCTTTTGGTTTATCATTCCTTTTATGGTTCTCATGGTTCTCATGGGGAGAAGGCATCGAAGGGAAGAAGATGATAGTGGTGATTTTGATGATGACCCACAATATGAAGTTGGTGAAAGATTTGAAGAGGAAGAGGGAAATGAAGAGGGCAATGTAGGAGACAAATATTATTGAGGCCCTTGTGGCAATTTGTAACAAAAGTTGAGGATTGTAAAGGTGGTGGAAGCATTAAATTTTTATGTCCTCGTGACTTTCATGATGGAAAATCTTATACCAATTCATATACCTGTTTGAGGAGGCATCTTTGTGGTGTAATGGAGAATGATGACAACAAGGGGTCCACTGGGATCACAGTTTTCCCCAATATATGCAAGGAGCGGAGAGAAAAATATATAAATATAGAGGAAGTTGCACAAAAAAAGTATGGTAAAAAACAAAATCTTCAATCTGATGCCTCATCTAGATTTGGTGGCAACACATCTCCATCTCCTTGTGGTTCTGGAACCTCTGGATCTAGAAGAACAATTTCATATTTCCCTGATATTGGAGGTAGGGATGAGGTGGATGCAAAAGTGGTATGGTTACTATATGCTTGTGGTATCCCATTCAATGTGCTTCACTCCCCTTATTGGCACGATCGTGTCAAGGCAATCAACGAAGCCCCCAAAGGATACAAGAGCCATAACTATGAGAAAGCTAGAACTGTGTTACTTGGTAGAGAAAATTAAAATATTCAAAGAGCTCTAACACGGTTTACAGAAGAATGGGTAGACGTTGGGGTATACATTGTATAAGATGGTTGGAAAAATGTTATAAACCAATATTTGATGAATGTTCTTGGTGTTTCTGCTACCAGTGTAGTGTTTCTTGTAGCACATGACTCCTCTTCAATTATTGCATTTTCCCAAAACATTTCAGATCTCCTCTTGAAGACAATTAATGGTGTTGGTCCTTCTAATGTGATTTAAGTAATCATTGATAATGTAGCAAATTGTAAGGGACCAGGTAAAATCATTGATCGCGTTCATCCACGCATCTTTTGGTCTGGGTGTTTGGTGCAGACCTTGAACCTTTTGATGCATGATATTGTCAAGCATAGAGAATGTGGATTGATTAATCAGTTGTATAAGAGAGGGAATCAATTCATCAAATTTATCACCAGGCATACAAGGGTCAATTACTTCTACAACACTCACTCTAAGTTGCAGCTACTTAAGATTACAAACACTATATTTTCAGGCTATTACCTCACCTTTAGGTGCCTATTGAAGGTGAGACAATCTTTGGGTGCTATGGTGATGAGTGATGCATGGGATGAACTGAGCAATGATAGAGAAGGTGCAACAACAGTGAAGGAAACAATTTTGGTCACATGTTTGGGTTTTTTTGCAATTCACCAAGTCAATTTATCACATGGTCAAGTTTGTAGATTGAGATTGACCAATCATTGGGGAGGTGTATGATAAAATGGATAGCATGCTAGGGAAGATTAAATACATTGTTGAGCCTAGAGATGTCAAACTCTAAAACCATATTCATGTAGAGGTGGAAAAACGGTGGGAAATGTTAAATATTCCACTACATGCCTTAGCATATGTGCTAACACCTAAATAATATCATGTATCATGGATTTCATCACCAACACCTGGTGGTGGGACCAAGAAAATACCACACAAATATCCAAAGGTTCAAGCAGGTTATATGAAAGCATTATATAAATTGATCCAGGACGAGGAGGAGCAGTCTACTCTTTGTCATTTCTCAGAGCAAGTCCCCGATGAGGTCAGGGTATAGAGATTTGGGTCTCAAGCTAGTTTCGCTTGAGGACAACCACTCTCACTAGCCCAAGAAACCTCCCATGGCGGAAGAAAAGAGAGATGACAGAGTAGGAGATACTTTCAAGACATTGCTCGAGGAAGCCCTCGTGCGACAAAGGAACGAGATGATGGACAACTTCGCTCAGATCCTTCGAAGACTATCGATGGTGGAAACCAAGGCATATTCAACAAGAAACCATTTTGCAAGTGTGACAACCTTCACGGTACAAGTCAATTTTGATAATTTGAAGGCCAAATAGATACAAATGCTCTAGAAAAATGGTTGAATCTGCTAGAAGGTTATTACTCTGTCCAAAAAAAATTCGACAGTGAAAATATCACCTTCGCACTCTTTAAATCCCTTCCCCATGTCAGAGCTTGGTGGGAAGGTTACTGGGAGAGGTACACCACGGATGAATCTACACTATTTGGGAGAGAAGCCACTAGGGAGGCCTTTGTAGATGCCCTAAAGGAGGAGTTCTACCCTGTCGAAAACTATGATGACCAATACATGAGATGGACAACTTTGTGTCAGAAAAGAGACCAGACGATGATGGAGTACACCAACATCTTTCATACCTTGCGCTCAAAGCTGGGTATCAAAGACTCCAAGCGGCACCTGGTTTTGAAGTCTTGCAATGGTCTACACAGGTATATCTAAACAGAGATGGATTTCTTGGACATCTCCTCACTGGGAGTTGCTTATCGATATGCAGACAAAATTGAGCAGAAATTCAAGTAGTAGAGTAAGTGGGAGAAGCATGGACAGAGAAAGTAAGGGAAACCTCAAGAGATCTAATCCCAGATGCAAGAAAAGAAGGGTAACGAGAAGTCTAAGAAAGACACCAGAAAGTGGCGTAAGTTCCACAACAACCCTTGGCACAACACTGATGATGTTGCTCAATACAGTCATTGGTGGCCGAGCTCAAAGACAAAGAGACGAACCTCAACTTGGACCCTGATTCAGAAAATAATAAAAGGAGACAGATCATTGATGTAGAACCCACTATTATTGTCGCAACTACAACAATCCAACCAGATGAGGATCATGAGGAGGGGGAGCAACTCTTCCATTCACAGATGTGGGTGAAGGGGACCCCACTGCATTTTTATTGCTGATAGCGGAATCCAAAAGAACATCATCTCAGTAGAGGTTGTCAAGCAGTTGGATTTTTCAACAACACCACACCCGCAACCATAAAACATTGGGTGGCTTCTCCAGGGTCAAGATCTTCATGTCAACCAACAATGTCGCATGTCCTATGGCATCAAGCCCTTCAAGGATGAGGTATTATGTGATGTTGCCCCACTAGAAGTTTGTGATATTCTATTAGGACAACCATATATGTGGAGGCATCATGATATTTATGAGTCTTAACCCCGTAGCGACATTGTTACTTTGAGGGGTCAATTATACATGATACTAGAGGTAGTTTCAATTATTGTCCCACCAAAACAATGCCACAAAGTAATCTCTCACATTGAAAAGTTTAGCCTCTTCAAAATCCGATCAGAAGGTGAACAGAAGGACATTGCAACCACTGCAGCCTCATCCCAAGACCTTTATATCCAGTAGAAGCAGATTGACAGGATTGTAGAAGAGTACCAATATGTTCTTGTTGCACCTACGAGGGTGCCTCCACACTGCCCAGTCAAGAAATGTTATAATAGAACCCTTCATACTCTTCATGTTACATCTTCACCAATAGATTCCTTCCACACTCAGGGAGATCGTGAAACTAGATTGGTTGGATGGATTCAACCCCTCCAACAACAGGTTCATGACAGCCTTCAACAAGCTAAGCAGAACAACTTCTTCAGCAAAGAAAGCATTGCACCAAGCTTCAGATTTAGCAGAAGTCTCCCTGTCTCCCAAGGGATATTTACGCAATGGGGAACAGTGCTTCCTAAGGGGGGAGGAATGATCCAAATGGATCTCGGTGGCCATCCACCTTTTCCATTGAATCACCATTTTGAGCCTATGGTTTTGATAAACCATGGCATTCACCCTTTTGATGGGGAATGGAATGTAATGTCATCTTCATTTGTTAATTACAGACATCATGTAATGGTTTTATGTACATGCCTACAACATAGCGTTAATGCATCGGATCCCATTAGAAATCTATAGTTAAGTTCACTTGGGCTAGAGTAGCACAGGGATGGGTGATCGCCCGGGAAGTACTAGTATTTTACATGCCTATGGCATTTTATAAACTTAGTCCAATTTATCCCACATGCATCATATATAATTGAGGTGAAGGAGGCCCTTTAAGCATGCAATGGAGTGTGATGTAAAGCTTCTTGTGAATGAAGCGTAGCCAACATCTCTTTCTTTTTAGAGATAAGCTACCCCATTTTTCCAGTTTGTGTTCTACANTGTTTTTCTATCTTATTCAGTAATAGAAGTTAGGTTTCACTGTATTTATGTGTTCTCTTCTATATTTTTGTGTATTTCCTTGTTATATCTCGGTTATATTTATGCCTTCATGTCATTCTCAAAATAATTTGGATCATGGTCCATCATCGATTCTGCCAGGGCTATGATACATGACCAGGAGTTGCCTGTGTTTCTTTGGGCAGAGACATGTAACATGACGGTATATGTGCAGAACATGAGTCCTCATAGGATATTGGGGGACATGACTCCAGAGGAGACATTATCAGGAGTGAAGCCATAGATATGACAATTGAGGATCTTCGGTTGTCCACTATACATCCATGTTCATGTGGAGGAGAGGACGAAGCTAGAGCCTTCAATATAGAAGGGTATATTTGTGGGGTACAATGAGACCTTAAAGGCTTACAAAATCTTCATTCCAGCACAGAGGAAGACAATTGTGAGTAGAGATGTTAATTTCAAGGATAACTTGTCATCTATGATATCTCAGGAGTCATTGTAGTGATAGAGGATGAGGAGCAACCGAATCTGAAGGATGAGTAGCAGTCAGTAGTTCAAACTTCAGGTGGGGAGGAGGAGATATCCCCTTCCAGTTTGGTTAGAAGACCTAGGTGGCTATTACAGTCATTGAGGGATGTTGGTGAGGCTCCTAGGAGTGTGATCAGAGAGTGCATACCTTCGAGGAAGTTTCCAAACTATATGGTGCTAATGAGTAACATCATAGATGTTAATCCTTCCAATTTTGAGGAAGCAACAAATCAATAGGTATGAAAGGATGTCATGGTAGAGAAGTACACCTATATTATGAGGAATGATGTTTGGGACATAGTGTCGATATTGGAGGGGAAGTCAGTTGTGAGTTCTAGGTGGCTCTACAAGATCAAACATACTGCATATGGTAGCATCGAGAAATTAAAGGCGATATTTGTGGCGAGAGGGTTCTCCCAGAAAGAGGGAGTGGACTGCGAGGAGACATTTGCTTCAGTCACCAAGTATGCTTCTATTGGAGATGTTATTTATATTGCTTTAGTTGTGAGGTGGAGTATACATCAGACGGATGTAAAAATAGATTTCCTCAATGAGATCATTGAGGATGAAGTATACATAGAGAAACCTCAGGGATTTGAGGTACATGGGAGGGAATCTCATGTGTGTAGGCTTAAGAAAGCCTTGTACGGAGTCAAACACGCACCCGAGGCATGGTATTCCAAGATTGACAGATACTTGTAGAGTATGGGCTTTACTGATCCGGATTTATGTAGGAACACAATGAAATACATAAATACACATAAACACAGAGATGCAACGGAAATAAGACTTCATTTCATTAACAACAAATGACTGAAATATGCTTACAGACAGAATGGAAATAAACTAGCTAGGGCGCTGGTAGCTTATCTCTGAGAAGAGATGTGGCCGCTACTCGCATCCGTGAACAGATGATTACAA
>ML787643.1:190645-204033 GCA_009831015.1 Picea engelmannii | reverse complement strand
TTATTGCCTTCTCGGGGATCCCCTAGGCGAAGCATCTCTAGGTTTTCATTTTTCCTATGGCTTTTATCTTTTACCAGTTGCTTTTACCCCCTGGGCCTTTAGCCCCTTCTTCCCACAAGACAAGATGTACCCTGGATGGTTATCCTAATGGCCAGACTAGGGGAATGGGATGGATGGGCGGGGTTTTAAGATGTAAGAGTGATAATATGGTGGGAGCAGACGATGGCTCTGCAAACCCCCCTTGGTGGCTAACCAAAACCCACGAATACCAACTTGCTAAGCTACCCCATCAATCACCCCAACAGTGGTCAAGTGGATTAGTGTAAGATCCAAGCAGTCATCCGAAATGAAAGGAACCTAATGCATATATAAGAAGGTTATAATGATCAAATATGACACATACCATGATACCTCGGACCAATTACCTCATGGAGCAAGAGCCCTCTCCGATGCAAGCCCAGGCCGGTAGTGATGGAGGCTGGTACTGCTGGCAAGATAAGTATGGCTGAGAAGAAGAAAAGATGGGCCCTCAAGGGCCATGCTCAAGTCGATCCGCTCTCGTACTCCATGTCTGGGACCATGTGGGCCTCGAGACATGATCTCCTAGTTATCCCTAGATATCGGGGATAACAGGTATGCTTTAGGTGAAGAGGCGTAGTCCAGACGAAGTATTCTTGGTGTGTCAAGCAACCAAGTAAGAAAATTCGTGATGTCGCACACCCTCAAGAGGTGAATGATCACAAGATCTGTTCAGACGATGTCTGGGGTCGTGACAGGAATGGCAATGACAATTTGAATGAGGGAAAATTAAAATTTTGGAATGATTCTTGTTACATAAACTTTTTCCCATATCACAAGTAAAATTCTAAAATGATAATGATGAGTCAAATTTGATTATTTTTTTTATTAATCATTAATATAATAGAGATATTTACATATATTTTATTAAGTATTTTTTTTTATAAATTATATATTTATATGTTATTTAAAATATAATAATATGTATTTTTTAATATATAGATTTCTTTAGTAATCATAATATATATATTTATTATAAATATTAATTAGGTTAAACATTAATATAAATAAAAGTACATATATTGTGAATTGAGTTTCGAATTGGGTTTAGTTTGGGTAGTTGGGAGGAATGTTATGATTCTTACTATGAAGGTTCAATTCTAACGTGTTGATTATGGATTCCTTATTGTTAACCAACCTTATATCAGAACCATCTTCAAAATAAAGAGAAGTACTCCAAAGTTTTCTCCTCAAAATTATAAAAAGCACTGAAAATTTTCTTAATAAATTTTTTTCTAAAAAAATAAAAAAAAATACATACATTTTTTTATTTTATGAAAAAAAATACAAATATATTCACTATAAATATTAATTAAGTTAAATTAGTTACAAACAAATTAAATTAAAAAAATTACACATGTATACATCATAAGTATTCATTTAATTAAAAAATAAAAAAAAAATTATAAATAAAAAAAATCCCCAATATCCTAATACCAACTCCCTAAAGAGAAAAAACATTACAAACAACCAATTTTATGTGATAATAAACATAAGACAAAAATCATCAAGCCACTCTATGAAAAGGTTTAGTAGCGGTTAACAAATCATTATGGTTTTTGAATATTAGTCTTTAATTAATAATGTTTCTAAGTGGTGATGATTAACTCATAATTATGAGTGTTTTTTTTTATAGTTTGCTTCGTGAAATATGTATTAAAAGAATTGATTTTAAAACATAAAATATCTTCTCTTATATTAAAAAAAATTGTATAGTTCTTAGTAATTTTTTAAAAGGAAAAATAAATGTATTTTCATTTCTAAAGAAAAAGAAGTTATAATTCTTAAATATACAACTCAAAAATGTTTTGTGAGTAGTGTTTGTTTTTTTTAAATAAAAAGAGATTGTATTATCTTATTTCATCAAAAGTGATACTTGTAAAAAAATTACATCAAGACTTGCCACCTATTCTGTCACAGGTGTGGAAACCAGAATAGGTGGCACTGCACATATACTAGAAAGTGACACATGTCTAAAAATCATAATAGCTTGTCACATGTTTTACCATATGCATGGAAACCAAAATAGGCAGTCGATATAGTTCCTTCACCAATTAGTGCACCAGAGTTTCATGGCAGTAAAAAAACAAAACAACTAAGACCAGAAAATTAATAGTAGAAAATTTAAACACGAGTTGAACCCGGGCTTTCTCCCTGGATGACCATGAAGGCATAAGGCTAGCAGCAACTCAGACAACAACTCTTTGTGGGGTTGCCTGATAAGGAATCAAACAAAAGATCCATGTGCTTGTTGAGGAGGCTTTGGTTATGCATATGCTCGACCAGGTCCCTCCTCATCTCGAAAGTGATGGCTAAGTGTTCTTATGTNCAACTCAGACAACAACTCTTTGTGGGGTTGCCTGATAAGGAATCAAACAAAAGATCCATGTGCTTGTTGAGGAGGCTTTGGTTATGCATATGCTCGACCAGGTCCCTCCTCATCTCGAAAGTGATGGCTAAGTGTTCTTATGTGAGCCTGCACGACCTGGGTAAGGCATGGTTGCCCAGGGCCTTTTGCATTGGCACTTTGGGTGAGTCGTGTCTTTCCTACTCATTCCATAATTCGCCCCATTTGATCTTTGGGTTTGTCGCGTTGGTTTCAGCAGAATTCTCGCAACAATCCAACAACAGAGGAGGAAGCTCCTCCTCTACCGGACAACCTGTCATGACCAGCTCCTCGATACCTGCTTGTGTCATCTGTTCATTTCCAACATCATACAAGTGATGAGGAATCTTCGTCCAATGAGGAGGAATCTCCCTCCATAATTGGCCACTGGGATAGGCAAGTGAGGCTCTGCCTAGGATTCCATGTCCCAATTCTGATCAGAATGGGGAGAATGGGTTGGGCTACTTCTGGAAAGAGAGAGAGAGCCACAAGTCCAATGCATTGGTGCCTACCTACTTGACTGTTGTAGGTCGGCCCGCGCTTAGGCTTGCCTCTCTCACGAGGCATAACGAAACCACGCTTGTGGGGAGTAGAATGCACAGTGGAGAGGCCAAAAATTCTTGGGAGGGATAGAATGAAAAACACAAAGGCTTGGGAGATCCAAATCTTGACAATCGGGGTTGACTGAGGGACTGAGAATGAAAATCAGAGATAATGGTAGCAGTAAATAAATCCATGTGTGATCATGAGTGAGGTGATGGAAATGGAGGCCATGAATGTCGAAGTGATACGAGCAAGAGGCATCGTACCAGTTCCCATAAACCAAACTTGAAGCGCCATTAGAGTTGTTGGACTGTCCCGATGCTCTATGCTCTGCTCAGAGTAAATGTAAGGCATGTCAAATGAATTGAGGAGGGTGTTGGTGGCGAGGGGATTTAACTGCCCTTACTGCCAGTGCGCCATGTGACATGTAGTCGCCAGGTGGCACCCCATCCAGGGGAAGGCAATATTGAAGAGATAGCTCTTGGCATTGCTTTAACAGTTGTGAGTCTGGGTGATTTTGGGGGTTGAGAATAAGGATTTCGACTTGGGTAGTGACTCCCTAATTATCTAGTTTGTCGGCTACTTTGTTAGCCTCACTTCTTATATGTAAAGTAACAAGTGTGAGGGTAGGATGTAGGAAAGCTTGTAGAAGAGAGAGAGGGCCCAAGAGGCGCCAGTTGGGAGTAATTTTCTCTGGATTTGTGCCATTGATGATTTTGCTAACCAATGTGATAATTACTTTTGAATCTCCTTCAATGATTAGGGGTTATAGGTTGAGCTATGAGGCTAGTTGAATTCCCCTTATTAGACCCCAAAGTTCTGCAGATTTGTTGGTGTCATGCCCCAAAGAACCCGCTTTGAGGTGTCAGATCTTCCCTGTGTTGTCTCTTATGACCGTGCCAAAACTTGTCGGTCCAGGATTGCCTTTCGAGGCTCCATTGAAGTTCAGCTTCCAAAATCTCGGGGGAGGACAACTCCAACTGGAGGGATTGCGAGCGAAAGGGGTTGGGGGAGCGAAAAAAGAGAGAGAATCCTTGGACGCTATCTTCTGCCAGGAAGAGAAGATGATGGATTCTGGTGGTTCACTGGGGACCTCTTCTAGGGTCCAGGATTGAATTTGAATAGTTTCCCAAATGCTCTCCACAATTCGAGTCCAGGTTGTGGAGGGAGTTGAGATCTAGGAGTGGAAGATGCACTGGTTTCTTTCTTTCCAGAGTTGCCATAATATGAAACCTGGTAGGAGTTGCCAAATCCTGTTGAGAAGTGGGATTTTGATATCTCCCGAGCCCCAATTTCTAATAGTACCGATGACACTTGTTCTATCTCTTTTGGTTTGCCTCATGATGATCGCAGCTTAATCCTAGATCATATTGTTGTTGGGACATTGATTGAAGATGTGCTCCATTGTTTCTTCTTGTTGCTGGCATAAGTGACAAATTGAGGGTCCAATGAAACCCCTCTTTTTTAGGTTATCCCAGGTTAGGAACTGGTTTTGGACCAAAATCCAAAGAAAGGTAGAAACCTTCTACCAGAGTTTGGTTTTCCAGATTATGTGCCAAATGTGATCTTTCATCTGCTAATGAACATTCTCTTGAAGTTGATAGGCTTCCTTAATTATGAACGTACCAGTTGGGGAGTACCCCCAACGAAGAATGTCCTTTTCTTCATCGATTCGAATCTTCATGTTTCCCATTGTTTCTTGCCAAGGTTGCATCTTGAAATTTTCTGGAAGGTTGAGATCCTGTGCAAGCATTTTCCAACTACGCCAGGGGGGATGACATGTATTATTAAGCCAGAGGTCTGCAACTTTGAGGCACCTCAAATATGGTATGCGGTTTTGGTAGAGGCATAGATTCTCCAGTGTTTGCAAGGGAGGTTGTTGTTGCCATGCGTCTATCCAAATTTGGGCGGAGTGACCATTTCGAACTTCCCAAAAAGCATGCTTTTGAATGAGTGGGTTATTTCGCGATGTTGCATTCCAGATGTTAGAGCCCTAGATTTGTTCTTCGAGCCTTATGAGTTGTTCTTGCTGTAGCTGGGGGTATATTTTTTCCTCCATAGTCGCGCCCAAAGTTCTTCTGGGTACTTTAACCAGTGCCACCATATTTTTGCTCCCATGACATTGTTGAGCTTTCCTGGGTCATGGAGGCCCAATCCTCCCATAGATGTAGGTTTGCAGATTTTATCCCAGCCTGCTAAGGCCCATTTTTGCCTTGTTTGTGACCATGCCAGAAGAAATTTTGCTGAAGGTTTCTTATGCTCTTAATGACCGTTTGTGGTGTTGCGAGAACTTAGAACATGTAAGCTTAAATAACTTGAAGCATCACTTTAGGAGGATGAGTCTAACAGGGAGGTTTAGGGATCTGAAGGTCCAAGAACTAAGGCAATTGGAGATTGAGAGGAGAAGGGAATTCCAGGAAATATTCCGAGCAGTTGAGTCTGTTAGGGGTAATCCTAGATAGTTGGACAGAAGGGAGCTACATGGGATACCTAGGAGGTAGGAGATGTGATTTTGAATAGCTAAGGGAGTGTTGAAAATGAAAAGTTGAGATTTATCCAAATTGAAAGTGGTACCAGAGGCCTCACTGAAGTATGAGAGGATGGTTTGGAGCTGTACGACTTCCTTGGTCTTGGGGGTGTTCAGAAGCATTGTATCATCTACAAATTGGCTATGGGAAGCTGTTGGATGGAGACCATGGATTGGGAGCCCTTGTAGTGTACCATTAGAGACCGAGGTTAATAAGTAGCGTCCTAATCCTTTGGCCATAATGACAAAGATGAAAGGGGAGAGTGGGTCCCCTTGGTGGATGCCTCGAGAAGGAGAAAAAGACTTTGAGGGGACACCATTTATTAGTATGGAGAAGAAAACTGAAGAGGTGAGTTTCATGATCCAGGCTATCCGATCTTCACTGAATCCAAAGGCTGAGAGAAGATAATGCATGTATTGCCAGCTAAGTTTATCAAAAACCTACATGCTAGTTCAGTTTATCAAAAGCCTTAGAAAGATCAAGTTTTATAAGCATACCTGGAGTGCACATGGACTTGAGTGAGTGAATCACTTCATGAACCAAGATGACAATGTCCATGATGTGCCTCCCTTCTACATATCCTGACTGTTCCTTTGAAATAATGAAAGGAAGGATGGGTTTGAGCTTGAGGGAGATTACCTTTGTGATTATCTTGTATATAACATTGCAGAGCACTATCAACCGAAATTGATTTGGGTTGGTGATGCGCTCCTCTTTTGGGATCAAGGTGAGGAAAGTGGCATTGAGGGCCGAGAGCACCTGTCCAGAAGTTCTGGATTCCTCCACAAGTTGCTAGACCTCTTCTCTGATCATCGACCAACAGTGGTGGAAAAATCGGTAGTGAAACCATCCGACCCCGGGACTTTACCAGGGGGAATTTCCTTGATTTGTTGATCAATTTTCTCCTGCGAGATCGGTCTCATTAAGGTATGTTTTGTTCTGCGATGATAAGGGCCGGAATATGTTGGTGACCTTGCAGATGGCAGACGTTATGTTGATTCGGAGTTCTGAGAGTAGCTCTTTGTAATAGGTAACTAACTCATCTTCAATGTCGGCATGATCTAGAAGTGTGTTGCCCTGTGAGTCCTCTAGTTTTGTAATGCAGTTTATATAGCGTCTGTGTATCATGGAGCGGTAGAAAAGTTTGGTATTTTTTCCCCTTCTTTTAACCACTGCATTCGATACTTTTACTTCCAAAGGATCTCCTCCTGCTTGTGACAATATTCAAGTTGTTTCTTTAGGATTGTTTCCTCCTGTAGCAAGGCATTCGAGTAGCTAGAGACAATGGAATCTTGATGAATGTCCTCAAGTATTTGTTCAAGGGCTTTCTATGCTAGGAAGATATCACCAAAAACATTCTTGTTCAATTCCCGAAGTTGTTGCTTGAAGTTTTTTAAGCGCTGCTGGAATTTGTACATCTGGGTGCCATGCTCAGTTTCTGCTTGAGCCCACTAAGTGCGGGAAATCTCTTGGAAGTCTGGGTGCGCTAACCAAAATTTCTCAAAGTGAAATGGTTTGTATTTTGGAGTAGTTATTGTGTCTATCCACAGTTGTATTGGCCAATGATCGAAGCATGTTCTTGGAAGGATGTTGGCTTCAATGAGTGGGTCTTCAAGCATTACATTTTTCGAAATCAGAAAACGATCTAATCTATTGGCAATGTGATGAACCCCCGCTCGCTTATTGGTCCAGGGGAAGGAACCATTTCTGGTTTCAATATCAATGAGATTGAGCCTATCTATGAGGTGGATAAATTTGGTACTGTCTTGATCTAAACGTTTCAGGCCCCCACTTTTTTCCTCTAAGGTGAGGATCGTGTTGAAATCCCCCCCCAATATCCATCTTTCTTGTCCTCTTAATACATTAATGTAGTCTAAGCTGTCAAGGAAGTAGTCTTTCTCTTGAGTGAGCTAAGGTCCATAAGCATTGGTGATGACTCTTGATTTGCTTGAACCTATAGCTTGGTAATGTGTTGAGAGCGTACCTATTGTTGAATAAGCTGGCTCTAGAATGGTTGTAGTAGGGTTCCAGAGCATAGCTAAACCCCCTGCCGCCCCTTTTGAGTCTGTGTAAGTGAATTTACAGTGCCTCCAACATCTTCTTAATATTTCTTCTGCCATATCACCAATGCATTTGGTCTCCTGGAGTAGGAGGATGTTTGAGTTTTCTGCTTTGATACAATTTCGAAGAATCCTTTGTTTGGATCTTCCATTAAGGCCTCTGATATTCCATGTTATGATCTTCATCATATTTAATTGCGAGGGGAGGAGAAAGAACCTCCAATCAAGGGCTACACTTGTCCTGAGTTAATCATAAAGTTTCCTACCTCTTTGATTAGTTGTTGGGTTGTTTTGTGTCTCCGTCGCGTGTCCTCCTTCTAGTTATTCTTAGGGCCTAGATCCAGCTCCAGGTGTATTCCTAAGCGAGATGTGGCTCCCACTGTGGAATCGATGAAAACTTTGTGCACCTTTCTGAGTTGCTCCAGTAGAATGGATTGTTGTTCCATTCTGTTGAGGGCTTCCTCTAGTTTGTCCAGGCTGATGTCCTTGACTTCCCCTTCATCGATTTGCATTGTGGTATCTCCACCATCTTCTTTTGGATCTTTGCTTGGG
Source organism: Picea engelmannii (assembly GCA_009831015.1). Lineage (NCBI taxonomy): Eukaryota > Viridiplantae > Streptophyta > Pinopsida > Pinales > Pinaceae > Picea > Picea engelmannii. The sequence goes on along the minus strand of ML787643.1, from coordinate 195,886 downwards.
AATCGTTGAGTTGGGGGATCCTGGTAGATGATTTGCTCTAAGACTGGATCTAGAGTTTGTTTTGTTTTGCCTTTGCCTTTGTCTGGATCTGAAGTTATGTGGGGGTTTTCAACTTCCTTTGCTTCTGGAAGATTGTTGAGTGCTTCGAAGGAGTTGGTGGAGGGGATTTTCTTGCTTCCCGTCTGAGTGGCTTTTTTCGGAGGCCATCTTCTGCGTCCCTGTACTTGAGCAAAGCCATCTTTTTGTTTCTCCTCTGCTGTTGATCGAACTAGTGCGTTGAGGTGGAAATCTCTGAAGAGGTGCCCGTGTTCAAGACATTTTCGACATCTGAAGGGAATGTGTTCATAATCTATAGTTTGATTCCATTCTTCATCTTGATATTCTATGGTTACGGAGCCTGGTAGGGCCTTTGAGATGTTCATGTAAACGCATATCCGTGCATAGGAAGTGTATTTCCTTTGTTTTGTNCATCTGAAGGGAATGTGTTCATAATCTATAGTTTGATTCCATTCTTCATCTTGATATTCTATGGTTACGGAGCCTGGTAGGGCCTTTGAGATGTTCATGTAAACGCATATCCGTGCATAGGAAGTGTATTTCCTTTGTTTTGTGGCTTTTGAGGATTTGACACAGCTTCATAGCGTGTTTCCACTATCCATGAGAATTTATTCAATCCAAAATTCCCGAGGGAGAGAGTATAGGCATATCCAGATTGGGGCACAAACAAAGTCTTCCTTTTCTGGGCAGAAACGGTTCGTCCAAAACCTTAGATATAGTCCAACCGAGTTGTAGAAGTAAGGACCATTTTCAAAAATTTTGTCTTTGTCCTCCAAGTTATAGAATATGACTGTGAAGAATCCTTTAGAGCTTAGCTGCAACTCATAATCACCTTTCGGGTTCCTCCAGTGTTTAATCCATTTCATGAGGTCTCTTTCCGATGGCCAGATCCCTAGAAATTTTCCTATCAAGGCATGTTCCCTCATGAATTGGGTGTGCTCTCCTACCCTGACGGATTTTATCACATATTTTGGTGTTGTGGGCGCTTGAGGGATACATTTACCCGGTACCCAGTTTTGAGATGCCTTTAGATGCGACGATTCAACTTCCATTTCCATGCTTTTCCTGGAGCTTTGTTCCTCTTGTAGCAGGTTATCTCTGAGGTGCGGTAGTGGTTCGAAGGTTGGCTGCCTTGCTCTATTTTCTCCTGTTTCATTGGCTGCTACATTTCGGTAAGAGGGGATTTTCACCCCCCCTTCTGCGCTCATTCTGCGAGCGCAGGTTCAGTGGTTTCCGCGTCAGCAGAAGGGTTCAGTTCTGGTCTGAGAAAGGTCTGACGCCGTAGAGGGGGAGGGGTTATGCAGGCAAATGAAACCCTAGTTCCATAGACTCCCTAACAACATTATTTCCTTCTTCAGGTTTTGTGAGTAGTGTTGGAAATAGTCCCAATCTATTTTAAAAAACCTTCAAGAAAACAATTAAAGACTACAATGATCACCTACCAAAATAAAGTCAACATATGTTGTATTGTCATACATGGGCTACCAATCAATATATGAGCTATTCTGTTGGAAGTTGAGCTCTCGACTTACATATTATTCCAATTGTATATGGTTATTAGGCAAATGTAATGCCCCCTTTGAGAGCTCATCAACGATAGTATTCAACTATCTAAATGTGAGCAAAGGACAATTCTTAGAAAGCATAAATAAAGGATTTTAGATTTTGTCCCAAAGCTTCCAATGCTACGTTTGATCTGTGTAGTTGATTATTCATCCACCCAATAGCTAGTTTTGAATCTTCAAAGCCTTGTAAACCCTGCACACCCCTCCATGCAACTAATTTGAGTAATGCCATTAAAGCTTTTAGCTCACCAATGTTATTGGTTCCATCTCCTACATTTGCTTTACCATAATAGTAGTGCAATTTTGTCAAGTCTAGTACAATCCCGAGTCCACACTTACCCTCCTGAAAAGTGCCATCAAAGAACCCCCACGTATGTTGTTTATTGATTTGGGATTCATTAATAATCCTTTCCTTTTTATTTGTTTTTTTTTGGCTTATAGCTCGCTAATAGAGCTAAAATTTGTTCTGAAATCTTAGTTGTTGTTGGGACTTTGTCATAAAAAAACCCCGCATTCTGTGTGAGCCAGATACCCCATGATACTAGCATAGGCAAGACATGCCAAGCTTTTAGAGTTGGTTTCTCATAAAATTGTCTGAAACATGAGTCCACATAATCATTTTTCCAAACTGATGAAAACCCAAAGCCTATTCGATCTCCGACCAAACGTATGAAGTGTATGGACAAAGAAGAAATAAATGTATGCTTTTTTCAACATCGTTTTTGCATAGATAACAAATCTTAGGCCCATGCTTACCATGGTGTTATAAAAGATCCCACGTAAGAACTCATCCATATAGTACTAGCCAAAAAAAAGCCCGCTCTTTGGAGGACCACAGATGTCCCAAAGTTTCCAGTACCACCACTTAATTTCAATCTCCTATTGACTGATCATCACCTCGTATCCGTTTCTTACTGAATATGATCCGTCTGAATTATGAAAGATCCACACTGACTCATCCTCCCTATCAATTAGTCAAATATAGGCCTTCTAAAGTTCACAAACAAAGTTATTCCACTATTGTTATTCGTCTACCCATGAACCTAGGTCGTCCGTCGAAAGCCATGACTGGTTCCACATGGTTGTCAATATGGTTCAATGTACTCCACCCTTCCTCTTGTGGCCTAGTTATAATGTTATCAAGTAGTAAATTTTATTGTCACACCCCACAATGGAATCTTTGCCCACATGGAATTTGGTTCCCTGCCTTACTCTCCACGCAAGAAATTAGCTGATAATTGGAAAAGACAAACTTAAGCCTCACCATTGATTGGACACATTGCATGTGGGTTTTGTCTCCTACGAATCCAATCCATAATAAAATCTAGATATATATATATATATTTATCCATGAGAAATGCTACCACACGCTCTCTCGGTTAATAAACACCCAGAGGGATTTGGTGGCCAAAGTGCACTTAAAGAGCAATGTATCCTTTAAGCCCCATCCCACCAAGTTATTGGGGAGTGCCAATTTTTGCCACGAGACTAGATGCGATCCCAGATAGTCCTTACTTCTCTTCCAAAAATAATTGAAACACATCTTGCGTATGCGCATGAGGATACCTTTAAGAATGTTGGCCAGTAGATGCCAATACACTGGTATTGCTTCTATGACTGATTTAATGAGTGTGAGGCATCCCCCATGAGAGATCCACCAATTGCACCAGAAGTGAATCCTCTTATCAACACGTGAGAGGAGCCATTTCCAATATACCAAGCCATAGCCGTTAGGTTTGAGTGTAAACCCCAAATATTTTACCCCATCTTCCATGTTGTGTGCACCAAAATGAAAGATATTTTGGAGTAGCGGTCTCTCCGCTTCCACTGATTCTGGAAAATATAAAGCGGATTTGGTCATATTGATGGACATGCCCGTTGCATCGCAGAAGAGCTCAAGAATATCCTTTATGGACCCGTCTTCAAAGTCTTCACACAAACAAAAGATTAGAATGTCATCAACAAATAATAGATGAGAGAGTTTTTCTTGTCTACCAATACATAGGCCTTGAATCTTATTTAATCTTCATGCATCAGATAAAGCCCGCCTAAGACCATTTGTGACAAGTAGAAAGAGATAGGGGGACAGGGGGACATCGGATATCCCTCTTGAAGCCCTTAGCCCAATTTAAAGAAAGGAGACTTAGACCCATTTGTGAGCAATGTGAAGGAAAAAGCGGATTTGGTCATATTGATGGACATGCCAGTTGCATCGCAAAAGAGCTCAAGAATATCCTTTATGGACCCGTCTTCAAAGTCTTCACACAAACAAAAGATTAGAATGTCATCAACAAATAATAGATGAGAGAGTTTTTCTTGTATACCAATACATAGGCCTTGAATCTTATTTAATCTTCATGCATCAGATAAAGCCTGGCTAAGACCATTTGTGACAAGTAGAAAGAGATAGGGGGACAGGGGGTATCCCTGTTGAAGCCCTTAGCCCAATTTAAAGAAGGAGATTCGGACCCATTTATGAGCAATGTGAAGGAAACTGTGGTAATGCATGCCATTATCCACTTAAGCATAGGAAGCTCAAATCCAATGTGGATGAGCAAAAGCCAAAGGTAAAGCCATGAAACCCAATCATAGGCTTTAGACAAATCTATTTTGAGGATTGAAACTGGACGCTTTTGCATGTTGATCGTATGCATGCCCTCTTGGGCTGAGCCAATAGCCTCATGGATCAATCTACCATTTAAAAACCCAAACTATTCGGGCATGATGAACTCTGAAAGAAGTGGTTTGATCCTGACTGTTATGATTTTGGCAATGATTTTTTACCAACAATTACAAAGTGCAATGGGATGGAAATCTTCAAAAGAAGTTGGTTGATCTCTTTTTGGAATTACTACTATAAAGGTAGAATTGATACTAGGAAGAAGCTTACTAGTGGTTTGAACTTCTTCGTTCACGTGTAGCAGATCATCCCCAATTTGGTAGAAGAATTCCTCATAGCATTCGACCAACTAGCCGTCCGATCCAGGGCTTTTATCCTTTTGGAAGGAAGAAATGATTCCCAACAACTCCTCCTTAGTAACCTCTCGATGCAGTTCGTGTGAGTCCTCTTCATCTATGAATCTAGGAAATAATGCAATCATTTTGAGAATTTTCCCCATTTTGGTTTGCTCGGGCTCTTTGAACAATTGTTTAAAATGCTCGACCCCTAAGGCTGCAAAATATATGAACCCCTGAACTGCCTCCCTGTTGGAATCTTGAAGTTTCCAAATAGTATTGAAACTTCGACAATAATTTGCAAAATTTTGGAAAATTTTGGTCCCTAGCTTCAAACCATAATGCCTGACTTTTCAATCGCCAAGTTTTTTCGTATTCTAAGAGGATTTGGTTCCTTTGTACTTTAAGCTTTCGACACAGTGTTGCTTTGCTTCTACCCATTCATCTTCCTTTTGCTTCCTATACAACGAAGCCAGTGATTCCTCTATGCTATTAAGTTCATGATCCAGGAAGCTTCGACGGTTACAGGCCCATTCCGAGACTTCGTCTTTTAAAAGATGAAGAGTTGAAGTAAACCGATAAGTTGTTGTGGCATTGTCATTTCCCTAGAATTTCACCTAGTTCTCTCGGACCAACGTCTTAAATTATTCTTTTGCTGCCCATG
>ML787643.1:177985-188746 GCA_009831015.1 Picea engelmannii | reverse complement strand
AAAACGTATCATAAATCGCTCTCCAAGGATATGCATTAGGGGTACCAGATCCATGTGACAGGACCGATGCAATAATGGACAGAGGAACAAGAACATGCGGGCCAATAGAGGGTTTGTCAAATTAGATAGCCTCCGGACAGATCTTGAGCTCCGTGGTTCCTGTTTCGACCCCTGAACCTTGCCCTCCGTTAATCACCGCACGAAAATCTTCGACATGCTTGATGACAGGTGATGTAAAGATTGAATCTTCCGAAATGGTGCCCTCCGAGTAGTCTACAAGTGAACAATAACTATCCATCCCACCTGGCCCACACAAATCCACTCATAAATATGATATTTGGGATTAACCCAAGTCAAATAAACAAAACCCTATTGAGGATACTCCTATGTATCCCTCTTTAGGATTAACCCAGCTCAAATAAACGAAGCCCTATTAAGGATACTCCTACGTATCCATCTTGTGGAAACCGTCTCAACCATCACCCAAAATGCAACTATATATCACATGTATATGTGTAATGTAATTAATATATAACTATTATATATATTACAAATTTTAGAGTAAATGTCTTAAATACAAGGATAATTTGATTGAAAAAGTTTATAGAGGTATATATACTCTAACTTTTTCTAGATTTGAACATGTAACTTTTTAGGACGAAATACATATTCTTAATTGTTAGACTCACTCAAACTATAAATATAAATTTACAAATATATAGAAATCAATTTACAAATTTTAACATCTATAAAAAAGAAAAAAATTGAAATTTCAAAATCCTTTCATAAATTTAGTTTTGATACATTGAGTAGTTTTGACCAAGAGTTAATTTATTATGATTATTTAACTGTTAACATACCCAATGACATGCACTTTCATTATTAAATTAGTTATCAAATCCTAATTGATTATGGTAAAGAGTATTTTTATTATTTTTGTTGATGGAGTGTTAATTTATTTTTATTACTTTTTTGTTGTTAATGGAATGTTGATTTATTTTTATTATTATTTATTTTTGTTGATGGAAAGTTAATTTTTTTTTTATTATATTTAATGAACATAACAAACTATATGCAAATTCCTTTATTAAATTAGTTTTCAAATCCCAATAATTGATTATAGTAAAAAGTAAATGTAAAGGAAAGAGAATGAAATATCATTACAATAATTAAATTATTATAATAAAAAAAATAAAAATTGTTATTAATAACTAAATGTAAAACAATATTTATTTATTAGAAGGTGGAAAAATTTATTATAATCTAGTTGTGTATTGGGAATAATGATAGTGATTATTAACTACTATTTATTAATGAAGGTTAATAAGGGTTAATTCATCATTGTTATTTATGGAAAACTACACCAACTAAAATAATTATTTAACTATTTTGACGAAAAGAACCAAAACTTAGAGTAGTTAAACAACACCTTTTATTTACTCTCATAGTTAAAAAAAACAAATTTAAATATTTAAGAAACTCTAAAAACAATATTTTATTACATTGATAGATGTTCCTATTTCAATTCACCATCCAACAACTTATTATAAAATTAGATTCATAGATGGCATTGCCTGAGCTGCTCCAATTGTCTTCTAACTAACAATACATGTTCACGTTCATTTTTTATCAATTTAAAGTTCATTTTTTATCAATTTAAACAGATGTGTTAATTACTTTAATATTAAAAAACATAACTAATATAGATTCAAACGGATGTTTAAGTTACTTTAATATTTAAAAAACATAATTAATGTAGATTCAACTCAATTCAGCCTACCATTTACACCTAAATTTAGTGAAAAGTTCAATAGGCAGAAATCGAGTGACAAGTTGTGAAATCGAGTGATAAGTTGTGTACACAGGAGTACCGATGAGAATGAGAGTGACGTGGAAAGATTTAAAAATCCATGGGAAGACACTAAATCTAGGGAAGTCTTGGAGACACTAATCGTGAGCCCCTGTACCCATGAGAAAGAGAAAGACATGGGAAGACACTAAATCTAGGGAAGACTGGGAGTCTGGAGACTACGCTTGAGCCCCTGCTCTACAGCTAGTGCTTCCTCATAGATTTAGATTTTGTACCACTCATTTACTGGCTCTATTCACCGCCAACAGATCCCGAAGTCCAAAGCAAACAACACCAGTGTGCGTTGCTGCTTCAGCCAACAATGAATATGATGAGGCGAAGAGCCGTTGATTTCCGACGCCCAGTGCAGAGGGGAATTTCCCGTGGAATTCTGGTTCTTCTGGGCATTTTTCTCGTGATCCTGATGCTCATGCTCTTCACCCATCATCGACATCCAACTCCTCAACTCGAAGAATCCCAGGTATGAGCAACATTAACCTTGCTGTTTTATTCAGAGTTACACAATGATTGTTTTCGAGATCTTTTCTTATGAGAACACCTTAATAAGTAGCCTTTTGGGTTCTATCATATGGGATCTCAGTTTACCACTAGACTACAATGAATTTCTTCTGAAACAGAGAACCATGCTACTTCTATGATTGTAGAACTAATGGCTACATTAGCACAGCATCTTAGGCTAAAGAAAAGAGGCTATTTGCATTTTTCGGATATTTCTTGAAAAAACCACAATTTTGAGGCTCAATAGACCAGATTGGGCCAAGTTCATCTAGATAAATAGGACACAATGGTGATCAGTCAAGAATGCGATGGAATGCACCACAACTCCTTCGGCAGCAAATCGGGCTAAAAGTCGCAGCAAGTATAAGACATGGCTCCATTGCTGACAAGTTTTTGAAACGTCCAGCCAAGTTTCTGCTTGTAATTGCTACTCACAGTCTATCTTTTGTCATCTTCACGAACTATTTTAATTTGGGTAACCCAAATTAAAAGTTCCGAGGGAAAGGGGATAGTTTTCTGCGAAGCTTAGATTAGTACAGGCAGGCTTAATATTTTAACTTTTTGTTATACTATATTGGGAAGATAACACTGAGTAAGTAGGTCAATATCTGTCTTAACTGTCTATACTCCATGGCTTCAGCCATTGTGTATGGATTTTACTGGTTAATACAATTCAACTTCGCGAAAGAAAAAAGAACAAAAAGATTCCTCCTGGTTACTGAAACAAACCCAGAAGATATTGACAAATGAAAGTTGTCATAACTATTTGTACACAGAAATTTAGGATTAGGTTGCTATGTTACTTTATGCAAGAGTATATTGAACCTTGTGGTTGGGCATATTCTAATGTTTTAGTTTAAAATCAACAAATGGAGTCAAAATCGACTTCATCTAGCATTTTGGTTGCAGGCTTTGGCCATTCATACTTACTCAATTCTCAAAGTTTCAAGACTTTAAGGTTTGTTTGATTTGATTTCATTTGGGCAAGCAAAGTTGAATTGCCAATAAGATGAAAATGTCACAATTAGAACTTCAAACAAGTTTCACTACATTAAGGTTTGTTTGATTTGATTTCATTTGGGCAAGCAAAGTTGCATTGCCAATAAGATGAAAATGTCACAATTAGAGCTTCAAACATGCAATAATGCTTGAAGATGTTTGGGCTTCAATGTGGTAAGAAAAGTTGGATTACCAGTACTACCTTTAATCTCAAATAAAAATTTCAAACATGAAATAGTTCCTGGAGAAGATTTTTTGGACTTCTATGGGCAATAAAGTTGCATTGCCATTGAGATATCAATATCATAGAAGCTGACAACAACAATGGGGAATGGATTTTATATATCTAGCAACATAATTAATTATTCAGTCTGGCCTTTCTAATAATGATTTTACATATGAGGATAATGGAGATGACCCGAATAATGTTAGACTGTCTGCTATTTTTAACTAAGATGTTGAACAAGAACCCTCAAATTCTGCCTTTGGGATATAGGATAGGCCATTTGATGCATGGTATAATGTCTTAGATGCCATAATTTTGACCTGATTCTCACCAGTTTTCTCCATGTCTATTAAGGATCTAGTGCTGGTCCATTGTTTTACTGATTATAGCCATTTTCATCTAGTGCTAGATGCAAAAGAATCTCAGATCTTAATAAAAATTAGTTCATAAAAGAGTGCACCTCTGAGAGTTGAAGACAGATTGGATGGAGCATCCAACTTCCTATCTTGGAAAGCAAGAGTAACTTTGGCGTTAAAGGAGTATGACCTTTGGGAGTTAGTGGACAAAATAGTTGCTCCACTGACAAATCCTGCAGATTTGGCATCTCACCAGAAGAAGGAGATCAAAGCTTAGCGGGTACTCTTGGATTCAGTGAATAATCATCCAATTCCTCACCTATTCAAAAAGAAGATGACCAAAGAGATGTTTGATGCCTTGGTAGGTTTATTCCAAAGCATTAACATGAATAGGAAGATGGTCTTAACAAATAAACTCATATCAGTACAAATGTCTAGATTTGACAATATTACCAACTATTTCATGAGGATCACACAATTATGTGATCAGCTTGCAGCCATAAGAGAGAAAAGTAGAGCTCGTGACTGTGCCATTGAATGGTCTTCCCAAGTCATGGGAACCATTTTTCAAGAGAGTCTACGCTCGGGGAAATCTCCCAGTTTGATAGAGGCTTTGGGATGATTGCATCCAGGAAGAGACTCGGGAGGAGTCCACGGGTAGCAAGCAGGGAAATAGTGATGAGAACTTGGCCTTTGTCAGAGTTCTAGCAAGAAGGGTAACAATGATGGAGGATCATCATAGCCAGGGAAGAAGAAGGACTCGAGTAAAATCAAGTCCTTCTCATGTCATAAGAATGGACATTATGCATCTTAGTGTCCAGAGAAGAAGAAGGGCAAAGGAAAGACGCAGACAACAACATCAGTAGAGACGTAGCTAGATGAGTTTGCAACAAAGTTTGAGAAGGATTTCTCGGTAACTTCTTGCCTTTCTACCAACACAACTACTAGGAGTGCGTGGTTCTTGGGTTGTGGTGCATCTCGTCATATGACAGAAGCATGGGAGCTATTTAGTAGTCTGACGAAGAGGGACTCAGATGTTCATGTGCAGCTTGGGGATGATGCCAAGTATGTAGTGAAGGGAGAGGGAACAACTACGTTCCAGCTTGAGTCAGGAAGTTCGTTGGATGCCCAAGATGTGCTTTACGTACCAGGTTTGAAGAAGAATTTTCTCTTAGTCTTAGCTATGGAGGATAGGGGTTTTTCCATTACTTTTCAGAGAGGGCAAGTACTCATACGTCTAGAGAAAGCTAGCCCAGACACAATAGTGGATGTTGGGTTAGAGAGGGCACTTTGTACAGGTTGCAGGGAAAGCTTGTTCAGGCTTTGGTACATGACAGAGACAACTTATGTGAGTTATGGCACAGGAGGTTGGGACACCTACATGATAAAGCATTGGTGATTCTAAGGGGGATTGTTACAGGTCTTCCAGAGTTTAATATTCAGCAACAGGGAGTGTGCAAAGGGTGTGCACTTGGCAAGAATGCCAAGGTTTCTTTTCCAAGCAGCGAGAGTAGGTCCAAGGGGATCTTGGATCTTATACATTCATATGTGAGTGGGCCAATCTCAGTAGCATTCAATGCAGGGATCATCATACTATGTCATGTTTATTGATGATTTTTCCAGGAAAACTTGGATCTTTTTTATGAAGACCAAGGATGAGGTCTTTAGTTGGTTTCGGGAGTTTAGACTCTAGAGATTAGGTGGAGAACCAGACAGGGAAGAAGATCCAGGTCTTGAGGTCGGATAACGGGGGAGAGTACACCTCCAATGTCTTCAAGGATTTCTGCAAGGAGGCAGGGATCAAGAGGGAGGTGACAGTCTCATACAACCCTCAACAAAATGGGGTTGCGGAGAGAAAGAACTGGTCCATCATCGGTTCTGCCAGGGCTATGATACATGACCAGGAGTTGCCTATGTTTCTTTGGGCAGAGGCATGTAACACGACGGTATATGTGCAGAACATGAGTCCTCATAGGATATTGGGGGACAAGACTCCGGAGGAGGCATTCTTAAGAGTGAAGCTAGAGATAGGACATTTGAGGATCTTTGGTTGTCCAATATACATCCATGTTCATGTGGAGGAGAGGATGAAGCTGGAGCCTTCAGGACAAAAGGGTATATTTGTGGGGTACAACGAGACCTCAAAGGCTTACAAGATCTTCATTCCAGCGTAGAGGAAGACAATTGTGAGCAGAGATGTTAAGTTCGAGGATAACTTGGCATCTAGGAGATTTCAAGAGTCATCCCAGTGATAGAGGACGAGGAGCAACAGGATTTGAAGGATGAGTAGCAGTCAACAGTTCAGACTTGAGGTGGGGAGGAGGAGATAGATAGCCCCTTCCAGTCCTGTTAGGAGACCTAGGTGGCTATTACAGTCATTGAGGGATGCTGGTGAGGCTCCTAGGAGTGTGATCAGAGAGCGCAGGCCTTCGAGGAAGTTTCCGAACTATATGGTGCTTATGAGTAGCATCATAGATGTTGAGCCTTCCAGTTTTGAGGAAGCAACAGATCAATAGGTATGGCGGGATGCCATGGTGGAGGAGTACACCTATATTATGAAGAATGATGTCTAGGACATAGTGCCGAGACCGGAGCGAAAGTCAGTTGCGAGTTCCAGGTGGCTCTACAAGATCAAGCATGTTGCAGATGGTAGCATCAAGAAGTTCAAGGTGAGGTTTGTGGCGAGAGGGTTCTCCCAGAAAGAGGGAGTGGAGTACGAGGAGACATTTGCTTCAGTCGACAGGTATGCTTCTATTTGAGCTGTTATTTCTATTGCTTCAGTTGTGAGGTGGAGGATACATCAGATGGATGTGAAAATAACTTTCCTCAACGAGATCATTGAGAAGGAAGTATACATAGAGCATTGAGCAACCTCAGGGCTTTGACGTACATGGGAGGGAATCTCATGTGTGTAGGCTTAAGAAAGCCTTGTACGGAGTCAAATAGGCACCCAGGGCATGGTATTCCAGGATTGACGGATACTTGCAGAGTATGGGCTTTACCAAGAGTGAGGTGGATCATAACTTGTACTTCATAATACATACTTGTTGGGGTGGATCCACTCATCTTGGTTTTGTACATTGATGATTTATTTCTCACATGTGTAGAGGAGCTTATTGCAGGGTGCAAAGAAGATTTGGCTACTGAGTTTGAGATGAAGGGCATTGGCTTGATGCATTATTTCTTGGGGTTGGAGGTATGGAAGGTATCGAGAGAGATCTTCCTTGGTTAAGGGAAGTATGCAGTTGAGATCTTGAGGAGATTTAGGATGGAGGACTGTAAACCGATGGGTACACCTATGGTTACCAATCTGAAGAAGGTTGTCACTTTAGATTCAGAGTTGGTGGATCCCATGATAGAGAGGCAACTGATAGGGTCCTTGATGTATTTGGTCAATACTAGGACAGATATATGTTTTTCTGTGAACATCTTGAGTCAGTTCATGGTGGAGCCGAGGCAAGTGCATTGGATAGCAGTGAAACATGTGCTCAGATACTTGAGAGGTACAATGGAGTATGGATTGAGGTATCTTGGAGGAGATGAAGTGGAGTTGCAGGGATACTCAAACTCAGATTGGGCAAGGAGTGCAGTAGACAGAAAGAGCACCTCGGGGTGCTGCTTCAACTTGGGATCAACAATGATTACTTGGTTTAGTAGGAAGCAAAATTCTGTAGCACTTAGTTCAACAGAGGAAGAGTATATGGCAACGAGTATGGCTAGCTTCACAAATTGCTTATAGGTTTATTTGATCAGGATTTGAAGCCTACGATGATATATTGCGATAATCAGAGTTGTATCAAACTCTCGGAGAATCCAATATTCCATGACAGGTCCAAGCATATTGAGATCAGATACCACTTCATCCGAGATAGGGTCCAGAAGGGAGCAGTGAAGCTTCAATATATTTCCATAGATGAGTAGGTTGTAGATATTCTGACCAAACCCTTGGTTAAAGGGAAGTTTGTGTTCTTTAGAGACAAACTTGGAGTGGTGCAGAATACCTTCCTCGCTAAGAGGGAGTGTTGATGTTGGTATCATCAAACAGGTATTTCTGCACAAGCCTATGTGTCTAGACGTGTGGAAATCGTCCAAATCCTTCTACCTTGAGACTTTACTTCAATTAAAGGAATTATTAAAGTAAAGAGCTTTTATTAGTAAGTTGAGTTTTATTTAAGGAAATGATTTAATTAGCATTAGTGAATTAAATAATAGCTGTTGATCTCAAGTGAGGTGAGAAGTAATCTCAACCATCAATCACTTTGGAGATTAGGGTTACGTCATAACTCAATCTAATAAAAGCAAGGCTAGGGTGAAGGAGGAAGAGACTTGAAAGATTGATCGAGAGAGATTGATTTGACACAAAGAGAGTTGGATCATGAAGGATTGTTGTTCAAGGAGATCTTGGATAGGTGAAGGACTTCCATCTAGAGATCTAGGCCAAAGGGAGAGAGAGAACAAACTTACAGCAGAAGGATTGGCCACTGTGGACAATGTAGGTATTATGGTATAGGTTGCACAGTCAACGTGGGTTTCAACATAACAGTCGCGTCGATAGCGTGGGTATCAGTGTAACAATTGTGTTGTATCCATACATGATCGTACAACAACAATGGAACAGATCAACTTGTCAACTTTTGATGTACTTTGTCTCTTTTCTATTTGGGTCGTTTTCCCAGTAAGGGAGCTCTTGTAAGCTTTGAAGTTATTTGAATGATAAGCTTAGTTGATGGGCTAAATATTTTTGTGTATTGTGCATGAGATTTTTGGTTTCCAGTATTGCTTCCACTAGATTTGTTTGAGTTGAGTATTCCAGCAGTGTATTTTTGTTTTGTGAGCTGCTAACTTGAATTGCAGTAAGGAAATCACTAGATAACAAAATACCTAGGTGTCGGAGTAAGGATTTCAACATTCCTTCCATGTGTGGTCACCATGCATGCTTCTTGTTATGCTTTCATTCATGTTTCATTCCTTTATGATCTCGATGATGTCAGCATCTCACACTTCTTTCCTTCACCTATCACGCACTTCCCTTTCCTATCATACTCATCTTCGTTGTGATTATTTTTGTTGCAATTGCCTAGTGATCATAGACTTAGTTGTTCAAGGATGTTCTTGCATCTACTTTCCATTGTGAATAAAACAAAGCGCATCTTCACATTGCTCCTTCATCCTCTAACTCATCTACAACTACCTTCCCCTTGTGAAATGTATGGTACTTCGCTTTAGAAATCCAAGTATTGTCTACATCTAGTCTATTCTTCCACTTGACTAGATATTGCTAATACTTTGCTTTTTGTGGTTTCGTTACTTTTTTGTTTAGCACTTACTCAATCTTCCTTCTTCGTCCTTGGTAATTGTCCGTGCCAATTTGCTTTCAGACATCCTTCTTCAATTGCTTCATACTCTTTAGTGACAATGTCTCCTTCTCTATATCCATACAAATCTACAACATTGAAAATGGACAATATATCAAAATTTGTTGGCAACTCCACCTCATATGCATTGTTGTCAAACTTCCTCTTGATACTACACAGTTTTATCTTCTTCATGTTCAGTTCCCTATAAGCACCTTTGGCATAACTCTTTTTCCTGAAATGTATTATGGCCAAATTACCACCTACAAATGAATTATATCTTCTATGCATATCCACTCTCTCCTTGTATTCCACACTCTTCTCCTTTAATTGCTCTTGAACTTGACCATATTTATTCTCCATATGTTCTACAAATTCCTTCGTGTCACCACTCCTCTCCATGTCGATTGGCATGCCAACAAAGTCAACTACTCTCTGAGATTCACTCTTGTACTTAGACCTTTTTTTATATCTTCTCTTAGCTAGACACTTAGCTTTGAGCTAAACTCTTAGTTCTTTATCTTTTCCTACTTTCAATATTTTCTAGGCATTGCGTTCAGACTCCCACTTTGTACCTACACTAGATATAGTCTTTTAGTTGCATTGACCTACTTTTGTGGTCATTTATTTGACATTAAAAAAATTAACTTATCTTATCTTACTCCAAACACAATATTGAAAGGGGAAATCTTGTCGACCTATTCACATAGTTGTTAAATGTGAACTGAGCTTGCACCAAAACTTGATCTCTTTGTTTTGGCTCGTCTCCAACTATGTGTCCTAGAAGATTTCCAAGACTTCGAGTTGTCCATCTGTATGAGGGTGATAAGATGAATTGTATTGGAGCTTCTTTCACATCTTCCAAAAATGACTAAGAAACCTTGTGTCTTTGTTTGATGTGATCCTCTTTGACAATCCATGCAATCACACCACCTCCTTGAACAATGTCTCTGTTGCCGTCCTTATACACACTTGCAAACGTGAGCTAAGTCCTGCTCACTTAGTGTGTCCTCGGAGGCACAATGCCTAGGTTCAAAGTCCACGCTGTCACTTTGACTTGAACCTCTTCCGTCTAGGCTAACTCCTAGGGAAGCCAAGGGGGGTAGACCCTAGTTACTAGATGAGATTGATAGTTTAATGTTCTAGGAGTTGATTTTAATTAGTTAAAAGGTTAAGAGAAATCTAGCCTAAGATGTCAATTAGCAAATGCAAGATGCAACTACCTAAATATGAGAGTCAAACCTTTTCCTAGGGCAACTAAGACTAGTGCCTAAGATTGGGCAATGGGGTCAACTAAGTTAGGGGGATGTTCGTTACAAGATCAGTTACAAAGTATTACAATAAGACAGATACAAATAGATACAAAAGAATATATCAGATATACAGATTAAGACTAGATACAAGATATACAATATACTCACAAGTTTGCTCGCATGTGCAGGAATTAAAGATACATAA